>JAMWEH010000389.1:0-37145 GCA_024721245.1 Mitragyna speciosa | reverse complement strand
ATTGGGAGGCAATTGCTTACTCTTGTGGAAGATTCATCAGCTGAAGCAGTGAATAAGATGCTGGAATTGGCATTGCTGGTAAGTCTTTGAGCAAAATGCTGGCGTGTTATTCCTTTATAGTTTCATATATGTATATCAGGTTTGTCGAAAGGGAGAGAAGTTAATTCATCATTTTTTTATCGTTTTCATTAAAATTTAAAATTATAGTATCAATTTAGACCTCAGGATATATGAATGATGCTAATTTTTCTTTATTTGATCAGGGAAAGAAGAACAAAATGTGCAGTTTGAGATCAGGACGCATGGATCAAAGAAGGATGCTGGGCTGGTCAGTTTGGTTGTGAACGCCTGTGCAAGCAGGGATGTCAGAGGAGTGTAGTGGGTGTATGTTTTGTGGCCCAGGATATAACTGGTCAGAAGAATATAATGGACAAGTTCACTCGAATTGAAGGCGATTACAGAGCTATTATACAAAACCCTAACCCATTGATTCTCCAATATTTGGAACGGATGAATTTGGCTGGTGTTCTGAGTGGAACTCTGCTATGATGAAAATATCTGGCTGGCGTAGGGAGGAGGTTATTGATAAGATGCTTTTAGGTGAGGTTTTTGGAATTCATACAGCCTGTTGCAGGCTCAGGAATCAGGAAGTTTTTTTGTGAATCTTGGTATTTTACTAAACAACGCCGTAACTGGTCAAGAATCTGAAAAGGATTCCTTTTGGTTTCTTTGCACGAAATGGTAAGTACATTGAGTGCCTGCTCTGTGTGAGCAAAAAGTTGGACAGAGAGGGTGCAGTCACTGGTGTCTTTTGCTTCCTGCAGCTAGCAAGTCATGAGTTGCAGCAGGCACTCCATGTTCAAAGACTATCAGAGGAAACTGCATTAAAAAGATTGAAGGTTTTAGCTTACATAAGGAGGCAGATACAAAATCCTCTGTCTGGAATTATCTTTCAAGGAAGATGTTGGAGAGCAGTGAGTTGGGAGAGGATCAGAAAAGTCTGTTGCACACCAGTTCCCAGTGTGAACGTCAGCTGAACAAGATTCTTGACGACACAGATCTTGATAGCATAATTGAAGGGTATGATAAAATAATAAATAGTTTATTTTGCTTTCCTACTATTTGACTTGGCTCTACATTTATGATATTCTTCAAATGTTTATATTTCCTTATGCTTGATGTTTTAAGTACCCGTAACTATCCCATAGTTAAAATCTCAGTACATTGAAGTTATTTTTCTTGTTTTTTTTGGTTTACACATGAATTTGCTAGCAGCATGCAGCTACTTGTTCTAAAATTCTGCGGAGGTTTGCTAGTGAAATTATCCAGGGGCTTCCTAGTTTATGCGTGTAAAAATCATATGATTGCCTTAGGATATCTAATCTTCACCCAAATGATTATTATTAACCTTCTTTTGATAATGGCTCTCAAAGTTTTAAATGATTGATGTGATTTGCTTTAGTCTTTGCCTTGATCCACGTTTCATGCTTGCAGGATAATTATAGTTTGCATGCTGATCAAATTCAATGATGATTTGGTCTTAAGCTATATAATTTTAAGATCAATAAGATTTTGTACTTATGAAGTATTTAAGTTCTACACTTTTTTGTCTTAGACAGTACCGTAAGTAGAATGTTATTTAGCTTTTATATTATGAAAGTATTTAAGCTTTATACATTTTTGTCCCAGTCTGTGCTACTTTCACATGTGGTTTGCTTGCATTTTCTGCTGGTGCCCATATGGCTTGCTCTTGGCATTCTTTGCAGGTACTTGGATCTGGAAATGGTGGAATTCAAGCTAAATGAAGTATTGGTTGCTTCCATTAGTCAAGTCATGCTGAAAAGCAGTGGAAAGGGTGTTGTTATAGTGAATAATTTGGCCGAAAGTCTTATGAATGAAACTCTTTATGGTGACAGTCTGAGACTTCAACAAGTAATAGCCAATTTCCTGTTGATATCGGTGAATTTTACACCGAATGGAGGTCAGTTGGGTATTGCAGGAAACTTGACTAAAGACCGATTAGGAGAGTCTGTTCAGCTTGCTCATTTGGAATTCAGGTATGAGAAGTTTTGTGCTACATGCATCAATGTGGCACTTTGACTGGAACACTGTAGGTTTTTAATTATGGCTTCTCTGCACACATTAATGGATTGAAGGAAAAAGTTTTTATGTTTAAATTGATGATGGGAGGACTTAATGTTTTATTTGTGAATATGCATATGTTGGATTGTATGAATGCAACCTTGTTATTTCTTGCCTGCCATTTCTGATTTAATTTTGTGTTTGCCCTATATGACTTGTTCAAGTCCAGTGCCTTCATACTTCTAGTAGCTCGTAGCTTATTTTCCAATCTTTAATCTAGCATACAAGTCCGTATCTCATAAATTTTTTTCCAGTGTTTTAACTTTGAATCAATCGACTATCAAAACTAGATTTTGAGAATTCATTGAATTGGTAGCATTACATTTTAAGATTTTTTAAAATTCCTGGTGGTATCTTAAGAGAGAGTGTTTGCTTGGTAAATTTGTGTACTTTTTCTTTGTTTAAAAGAAGAATTTCTTAAGCAAAGATTTGGGTGTTTCTCAATGTATGCATTTGGCAGATCTTACATTATATTATTTTCAGTGTGATGTTTGGATCATTTTGCTGAATTCATAAACTAATTCATTACTTCCAACAGTTTGATATTTCTGGACAACTAGCCTTGGTTTTGGGACATATTCAGAATTTTGGTTGTTAATATATTTTTTAACCATATACAGGGTAATGACCTGTTGTCATTTCTTTTGGATATAGGATGACTCATTCAGGAGGTGGGGTCCCAGAAGAATTGTTGGACCAAATGTTCGGTAACAATGGAGAAGCATCTGATGAGGGTATCAGTCTTCTTATCAGCAGAAAACTAGTGAAGCTTATGAATGGAGACGTTCAGTACCTAAGGGAAGCCGGGCGATCAACCTTTATCATCTCTGTTGAACTTGCAGTTGCTAGCAAGCCTGGAGCATAGATGTGATCTTGTAGGTGTTACAAGATCCCAATGAAAGGTGTACAGTCAAAGAGGAAAGAAATTTATGTTCCTATGATGCGAAGTTTGTTTTGTGTTTGATTTTCTTGGCTTTTTCTTTGTGACATTGCTGCTGTTTTTTAACTTGTACAATGTAAATGAGTTGTTTCTGTTTCTGGACCTTGTTTTGTGTTGAACAATTAAGGGTTGATGATTCCTTTTTTTGTTTATGTGTTTTTTGTTACTCAGAAGTGCAAGTGGACCAGATGATAGGACTGAGGGTTGGATTATCCAAAATATAACAAATTGAAGTTGGAAACTGACCTGTTAGAAGAACATTTTGAGCTACTTTTGGTCATTTTTGTGTAAAATTCTTGTGTAGCTACATGCTTTCATGCATACTGTGTACTGTATTAGGGAATACCATAGGGTACAATTTCCATCCGAGCAGGAGGCTTTCAACAAACCACGGTGCTACACTTTTAAAAACGAAAATGATAACAATATTCCTGTTGAAAATAATATAGGTATATAGATGAGTTAATATTTTTGCAGATTGTGATGTTAGAAATCTACCAATGGATTTCAAATCAATTTTGAAAGTAAAACTTGCTGAGTTTTATTTCCTTTCTTCTTTTGAGTTGTTTTTTGTTTTCTTTTTTCTGCATGAATTAACCACGTCAAATTAATAAGGAGTAAGGATCACCTAGTGTAAAAGTTTTCTAAATTTTCATAAAGTGCTTGAAAAAATTTTAATTATTTAACGGTGTATACGTCATATCTCTCTCTCTCTTTTTTTTTTGATAATTTTTTTTTTGTTTTATCAACTCATTGGTGAGATTCAAACTCCCAATCTATAGGATGGAGTCGTGAGCTTTAACCGCTCGACCTCTATTTGTTTAATTTTTTAGTCTTTGTAAATTACTCTTTTAGATGGAATTTTTTAAAAACCATTATTTCTAAACAATTTTAAAACTTTTCTTAGTAACTTTCTTATTTTACATTATAAAATTTTAAAAATATTTTTTTGGATAAACCTATTATATTACATGGGGAAAGAGAAATTTGGTGTTGGTAAAATTTGAACCATCCATATATGGAGTAGAGTCACAGAGCTCTAACTAATCGATTTTCTATTCATCCTCCAAAAAAAAAATGTGACTGAAGATTCTTTTTTCTTTTTCTCTTATTTATAAATATCTTACAAGCAAATGCTATAAAAAATTAAAAAAAAAAAGAAAGAAAGTTAAAAATCAAGAATCTTACAGGTTCAACTAGACAAAACAAGACCAATAAACACTAACCACATCACAATAACCCTAAGCAACGTTGTATAATCCCCTCCCTTATTGGTTCATTCGCGAGTCCACAAGAATATTAGGCTGTTCATCTCTCCATCTAATCATAACCTATTTTGATTCGTCAATAACGGCAACCTTACGCGCACAATTCCCACCCCCTGCTTTTTAATCCTCTGTTTCTCCTCTACAAGTCCATCCATTGATCCGCCGCCGGTTTCGCCGTCGATTTTCAACGATAAAAACCCCTAAATCCCCACTCCGCCACCTTAAAAAATTGTGCAATGGAAATGAAGCTATGCTTTCCAGCGGAAAGTCCGCCGCTCGCCGTCATTATAGCTGCCAAAATCGGCGGAGTTTCTCTCTCAACTGATCCCTCCCTTTCTTCCGGCTCTCCTCCCTCCCTCCACTTCTCCGATGGGTATTAATTCGTCTCTCTATTTTTATTTATTATTGCTTTTTTCTCTTAATAAGAGTTGATGGTTTTGCTTAGTGGATAAGTTGGATGTTATTTATGATTTTTTTTTTCGTTCAATTTATTTAATTTAATTTAATAGCAGGTTGAAATTTGATAGTGCTAGGATGCTTGAAGTTTTCAGCTTTACTTTTGAATTTTTTTTTGGTGCAAAAAAGTTAAATTTAAATGCAATTTTTGATGCAGAAGGAAACTGGTGGGAGGAATGTATGTGCTTCTGCGATACATTGGCCGGTCAGCAAATGTTCCAAATTTCTACCTTAGGGATGCATTTGAGTCCGGCAAGGTGCATTTTGTTGGTTGTTTAAGCTATTTTTGTGATACATCTTTAGTATACTTGCTTTGATTTGATTAGGATGTTGTAGTCAGGTGCCGTGTTTCGTGGCAAGAATTATGGAAACATCTCTGGCTGTAGTAGATGCTGAACGGGAAATGGTCAATTTTCTGAATGCTATTTAAGAAGTTTTGTAACTTCGTGAGAATATTTATTTAGAAATCATTATTAAATTTGTTTTTAATAGTTTTATGTGATTTATGTCAACAAAGAAGTATCAAGACAACCACATGTTTTGCGTGTAATAAAATGTTTTGATTCTGAATAGATGTGGTAATGCTAATCGAAACCTTGAAAAAGCTTTCAGTAACTTGTTCTAGTGCATTTTTTGATTTAGATAGTTACTTAGTACTAATAGTTCAAACATATGTTGTATGATGAATATCATAAAGTATGCTATGCACTTATATCTCTTTAATAATTAATAATCATCTCGAAGTACATGGTAATGCGCAAACAGCTTATATGGTATAAAAGGTATTTATTAGAACAGCAAGGTTTCTATAGGGGAAACATTAAGTTGTGAACATCCAATAAGTACATGTCTGACAATTTTTTGAAGTATTAGAATACTGATCATAATGTGGTTAAAGATGTGTCTAACAAAGTAGGAAGAGATCTAAACCCCACTTTCTTTTGTGATTGTTTGCTCTTCTTCTAGATTGACGAATGGCTAGAGTATGCCCCTATTTTTGCTTCTGGTTCGGAGTTTGAAGGAGCATGTGGCTATGTGGATGGATATCTACTACATCATACTTTTTTGGTTGGTCATAATCTGTCAATCGCAGATATTGCAATCTGGTCTGCTCTTGCAGGTATAACTTTGAGATAGTCTGTGTGTGTTAGTTGACTTAGTTAATTGTCTTCTGTGATCAATATGTGCTTGGTGAATGTAAGGCGTTAACATTTCAACTCACACTCCACATCAAGCCAGCGAATCATGCCACTGAGCATGGACTGGCTGGACCATATTTATGTATGAGTACTTTTTTGCATCGCATATGGGTAATCAATATTGGATTTGCAAATACATAAATACATTAGTCAGTTTAGTGTAACTCTGTGCGCGCGCGCGCTAATTGAACAGATTGCTGTCTCAGGCTAGTAGCTGCAAGTTTTATGTCTGAGATATCTGGTAATATAAAGACCTCAGGAACAAGTAATATCTACGTAGAGGCTGTTATTTGATTTCAGTTTGCTCTACATGCACAAACAATGCAGATACAATAATTGCCCTGTAGTCTTCATTACCCTCTGATGTTGTTTCACAGGAACTGGGCAGAGATGGCAAAGTTTACGCAATTCTAAGAAATACCAAAACCTAGTACGATGGTTCAACTCGATACATGCAGAATATGATGCAGTTCTGAATGAAGTGACTGCAATGTATATTGGGAAAAAAGGTTTGGGGACACAAGCAGTTTCTAAAGTCCAAGAGAAACAGGTTTCTACTTCACATTCCAATAATAAGAATGATGCTGTAACTGAGAAGGGGTTAGGAGGTAACCGACCTACATTTGAGGTTAATCTACCTGATGCAAAGGTCGGAAAAGTACGGGTTCGATTTGCTCCAGAACCCAGTGGTTATCTTCACATTGGTCACTCAAAAGCAGCATTGTTAAACAAGTATTTTGCTGAGAAATACCAAGGTAAACTGATTGTGCGCTTTGATGACACGAATCCTGATAAGGAAAGTAATGAATTTGTGGATAATCTTCTAAAAGACATTGAAACTTTGGGAATTGAATATGAGACCGTTACGTATACATCAGACTACTTTCCCAAGATGATTGAAATGGCTGAGAAAATGATTCGTGAAGGCAAAGCTTATGTTGATGATACACCTCGAGAACAAATGCAACAACAACGGATGGAAGGGATTGAATCCAAGTGCAGGAGCAACAGCGTGGAGGAGAATTTGAAATTGTGGAAGGAAATGGTTGCTGGATCTGCAAGGGGTTTGATGTGTTGTCTAAGAGGAAAATTAAATATGCAGGATCCAAACAAATCCCTTCGGGATCCAGTATATTACCGTTGCAATCTGACTCCTCACCACAAGATTGGCGCTAGATATAAAGTCTACCCTACTTATGATTTTGCATGTCCATTTGTTGACGCTGTGGAAGGTATTACACATGCACTTCGATCCAGTGAGTATCACGACCGAAATGATCAATACCACTGGATCCAGAAGGATATGGGATTTCACAAGGTTCATTTGTATGAATTCAGCAGGGTGAATTTGGTCTATACACTTCTTAGCAAGCGTAAACTGCTATGGTTTGTTCAAAATGTAATGGTTGAAGGGTGGGACGATCCTCGTTTTCCAACTGTCCAAGGAATAGTACGCAGGGGGCTGAAGATAGAAGCATTGATACAGTTCATGCTTGAACAGGTAAAATATTGTCGTTTATTATGATTGTGTAAATGAGTGCAATCTGCAGTAGTTCATGTCTTTCAATATAGAACGTAATAGAAAGAATCTGTTAATGGAATGCATCGCTCTCATTTCTCTATCTTTTAAATTTTCTCTTAAAATTCCTATTGCTATGTATTCTCTCATTTAATTTTTCCTCTTGCTTGCTTCCATTTTTCTTTTTAACTTCACTGTTCACCTAGCAAAGAGTGGGGGAATTTTATGTTAGGGAAGTAAGTAATTTGTTCCATGATCTACTTACTACATATGCAGCAACTCTATCTTACTCTTCCAATGTGTTTTTGCAAATCATCTCAGGGGGCTTCCAAGAATCTGAATCTCATGGAGTGGGACAAACTTTGGGCCATTAATAAGAAAATTATTGATCCAGTGTGTCCCAGACATACCGCTGTCACCGAACGACAACGGGTATTGTTCACTCTAACTAATGGCCCTGAGGATCCATTTGTTCGGATCATACCCAAGCATAAGAAGTATGAAGGTGCTGGGGTGAAGGCAACGTCCTACACAAAGAGAATATGGATAGACCAGGACGATGCCAAATCCATCTCAGCTAACGAGGAAGTAACTTTAATGGATTGGGGCAATGCTGTAATAAAGGAAATTGAGAACGATCAAGAGGGCTATGTAACACAACTATCTGGGGTTCTGCACCTTGAAGGATCTGTCAAGACAACAAAGTTGAAGCTCACATGGTTGCCAGAGATTAATGAACTTGTTACACTCTCTTTAGTTGATTTTGATTATTTGATCACTAAGAAGAAGGTAATCATCTGTTACTGAAAATCTGAACTGCTTTTGCTCGTAAATTTCCTAAATGTATTATCAGAGAAAAGTGTCCTTTTATTTTTTAGTTGTTATGAGCTGCATAGCATTTAATTTGTTGTATTATTAGGATTTCAGGCTGACTGAAGTCTACAATTGTATTAATTGCAGCTTGAGGAGGATGAAAATTTCGTTGATGTAGTTAATCCATGTACCAAGATGGAGACTGCTGCACTTGGGGATTCCAACATGAGGAACTTGAAACGTGGTGACATACTGCAACTGGAGAGAAAAGGCTACTTCAGATGTGATGTTCCCTTCGTAAGGCCTTCAAAGCCTATAGTTTTGTTTGCGATCCCAGATGGCAAGCAAACTACAGTGATGAAGTTTCAGAAATTAAAAAATTGAAACAAAGGTTCTTCTGCACTGCTACTGATACTTCAGATCAAGAAATTGTTGGTTGTAAACCAATGGTTACTTTATATGATTATTTACTGTCATTTTTCATTCTCAAATGTGCTTGTAGTAGCATTTTTGCAGTATCATCCGTAGAACTCAATAACTTCATTTGTATGGATGTTTTGCAGAGCCTTTGACTCCTGTTCCCCTCTTCTTTTGCTCCCTTCCTATTTTCCCCCAAAAGCCTGTCAAAAAAATTGATTTTCCTTGGGGTTGTCATGTTATTATTGAACTGCTCCTGGTTAGACAAGGGCGATTGAAATGCCTTGTGAGGTTGCCTATTCTTTATGCGGCATTCTGGAGAATGATTAGATGAGAAACTTAATGCTAAGTGATTTGTTCAAGGACATAAAAAGTCATTGAATATGAGTTTGTAGTGGCAACTCAGTACTACTAATTGGCGCTACATTTTTGTTCAATCAGTTGGTCTAACTTTTCTATATTCTTTTAATGGTAGACCTCCAAATGGAATGCAAAGATAACATATCCTGGGATGAAAGAAAGCTAGTGAGATTTTTTTATTTTTAAATGGCAGTTAATTCTGCTTAAAAAAATGAGTAGGCCCATGCTGTACTGCTAGAGTATAAAAATTTAAGAAACGTAATTGTACTGTATATGCTTGCTAGATATTATTATATCCATGAAAGTTGGGTGCAAAAGAAGACGTGAAAGTATAAAATTACTCAGTTGACAGCTAATACTGTGGATTAAACTAATGGAGCAAACTAATCCCAGAAAAATTAATGTAGATTGATTGTTTTGTATTAAAAAAAAATGAAACCAAATAGGGGACATTAGCAATTTACAGACATTTTGGAACTGATAATCACCATTTATATTTAATCATGTTATGTATGCCCAAGAGTCGTCAAAAAATAATTAATACCAACCGAAAGGAGGGCCCACCGGGAAGGGCGAGGGGAGGGGGGGGGGGGGGGGGAACCAAGAGATCCCTATCGCTCCCATTAACCTTCTTAAAAGTGATTCACTAGCTCCTCTAAAACCTACGGAAACCAGGATTTAATTATGTGAATCCCCATCAAACCAATATACACAAATATACTGGATAAGTCAATAATTAGTGGTTCATTCACTCCTTCAAGATTTCAGCAGATAACGTGAAGAGAGTGGTGTCCACATCTAAACCAGGAAATTGATTAAACCCATTGTTAGGCTATTAGTTACTAGCATTCGTTATTCCTTTTGTGTACTTTCCCTCTATAATCTAGTCTAGGACGAAAAAGGAGCCAGATTAAGTAGCAGAGGTCTTTATGATTTCCACCTACTACCCTAAACTTTTAGATGGTAGTCAGGAGCAACCCTATATTATTTAACCCCTTCATCTGTAGTTCAAGTATATTGAATATATTAGATCAGATATGATAACTTCTAGTTATTATAACCAGATACTTAGAAGTTTGGTTGAGCTGCTGCTGTTGAGAATAGTGGCTTCAACGCTGCTCTACGCTAATTTTGGAGCATTCGTGCGATTTGCTATAGAAAAGCTGGACAATATTGCAGTTGGGGAAATGCAAAAGATACATTTGTAGTCTTTCATTCTTAACTTGGAGGGAACAACAATGATAAAAACCAGCTATAAACTACTAAATTATTCCTGTGTTGCTACTCTTGATTAAGGAAAATGAGTTGGATAACAATAATTATGTAACACTCATTTGACCTGGTAAGAGCATTTACTCATTCGAGTTTCTCAAGTAAATTGCCCTCTTCATGTATAAACTCAAAAACAAAAAATTGGTCTGTTCTGTTACATAGTTCAACATACATTATCGGAACAATAAGGACTGAATGTCAAAAGATCATGGCATCCAAGCCAGTCTGACCCTTACAAACTGCTCACTTAGTCTCACATATTGCTTATACGCATTAATTGCAATGAGAGTTGATGATAAAAAGCAAGTCTTTCGAATAACACAGACGTTTTATTGATGTTGTGCAGAGATAAAATTCACATACACTTGCTTACAGCATCAATTTTTTGATCCCAAACTAAATAAATTCAAGAGCCATCCCAGTAATCCTCTCTATCCCGCATGTCCTTATCAAAGAACAACATGAATATGATGTCTTATTTGTTAATTAAGTGTACAATCTATTTCTTGGGTGCAAGCCTTGATTTGATTTTCTCAACCTCTTTGGTACCAACTTGGAATGCTTTGGTCAACACATTATCTGGGACAGGTGGATTGGATGCAAACAATGTGACTGCAATAGATTGAGTTCCAGGCAACTGGCTATTGAAGGCCGCAATAACAGCTGCTGGCATCTTGCCATTGTTCTTCTGGAAATGTACAAGGCCTCTGGGGAACACAAATACCTCACCTTTCTTGATGGACTTGGAAATGAGAACATTGGCTGTGGTTATGAAACCAACATCTAGTTCACCTTCTAGCACAAATATCATCTCAGTGGCACGGGGGTGGGTGTGGGGTGGATTTAGACCACCAGGGGCATAGTCGATCCGGGACAGGGACACACCTAGGGTGTTAAGGCCAGGAACTTTCATCACATTGGCTCCAGTGACCACTGAACCCATTGAATTGTTGGTGGCTCCTGGAGTGCCCAGGATGGTAGTGAAAAAGTCATCAGCTGTCGCATTTTCCTTGCAAATATATCCATTGACCTTCGGTTTACCTATTCGAGGATGCACAAGAACAAGAGTAAATTTTAGTCATATTCTTGAGGAATGAATATATAAAACAGAGTAATTAGCTTGATGACATTAAAGTTAAATCCTGACTATAAGTTAATTAAAAAGGAGGTGAGCATTTCTATTTAATTGTTCAATGGATATTGCCCCTTTTCTGTGTCATTCGTTTTGCCGATTAACAAAGAAAATTTCAACTGTAAACAGAAAGCAACCGCACGCATCCTCATGATTAAGGTAAACCTATCATGATTGAAAACCTTAATTCTCCTTGAGAAGACAAATGCAATTTCGTTTGCTACTATTCAATAATCTGTAGTCTTTATCTTATCATATGCAGTGGGACCAAATACTATTTAATGAAACGAGTTCCATTTCTGATAGCCATTATGCATGATTGACAGCAAATCCAACCGTGAATCATGAGATATTTATGTTGACTGTTGAGTAGGTACGAAAGTTATTAGCGCACGTTATTTGCCAGTAATGCAGATAAATTTTTTAATAATTATCCCCTAATTGGCAGGTTGGAGAAAAAATTAAAGAGCAGTCAATATCAAAACGAGCAAGAAGAATGACAAGTAAAAAACACCAACCAACAACCACCAAAGAGACCACTAAACTAAATGCTGGCAAGGATCAAGAATTCAAGATATCACCAAATAAGAGTACAAGAAACAAAAGGGTTCTTGAAAAACATCAACAAGAGCATTAATCTTGGAAAATAAGGTCTAAAAATCAGTATGTAGTACCAGTGAGATCAGCAACACAAACATCTTGAAGCATGTCTGGATCTGAAGCTAACACCTCATTGAAGCTTATGGTCAAGAAGACCATAAGCATGACAAAATGCAACCTATCAAAAGCAGCCATGCTGATGCTGCAGGAACAAAGTTAAGTTGTGTTTGATTTATTATTTAGTTGAAGCCCAAAAGTGAGTAACCAGAGCTAAAATAAAGTGAAGCACAGAAAGAAAGAAAGATGAGAAAAAAGGTGGGTTGTGGACACAGGGAAAGACAAACGCAGGAGTCTATTTATAGAGTGAAATTTGAAGCCGTGAAGATGGGGGAGGAGAGGAGGAAGGGTGGGGTGGCAACTGGGAAAGAGAGGACTTGGAGGAGTCGTTGACGTGAATTGTCAAATGTGAATGTGAAAGCACGAAACATGCCTTCTTTAACCCAAAGTTAAGGGATCGCGACGAGGCCCTGTGATGGGGTTTCATAAGCAGACAATTTTGCATCAGTTTTGGCCCTCTTTGACCAACATTTCTTTTTTTCTTTTTTTGGTTTAATTTGACATAAAACCTCACCCACATCCCACCTGTTCAATTGCAAAATCTAGTGGTAATCAATCGTTTACGTAATCTGTATTCTTTACGGTGTATATTAAGTATTGATTAGTCAACAACAAGAAAGTAGAAGGATTATAATTAACTACAATTCTACAGTGGCTCTTCCAGCTTTTATAAAAAAGTAGTAAATTTTTTACATAAATTCATTGTTTTTCTATAGGAATTTACAATTTTTTTATGCCTATTCTACACCACAACAAAAGTCTAGAATCAGTGTTTAGAGGCTTAAATATTGTGTAAACTTTGGCATCTAGTATACATAACTACATTAAGAATTCAGACATTAATGAAAATGGGCAAATTGTCTTTCTAAACTGTGTTCCTTCAAAATTAGCTGTTAAAGTTGTATTCGAGATGGGCAAATGCCACTTTCATCTGGTTAGCCAACCCCCCAACAAGGATAAAAATAAAAGGGAGAATTACAGACTTAACAGCAACACTTTGGCAAAGACCAACTGGAATTTGAAGAGATAATCTATCAGTGGAATTTGTGTGATGGTTGAACTACTTTAAATATCTTAAGTTCAGGACCATTTAATTGAGAACAAGTTCTGTGGACAACGATGACACAGACTTCTAATGATTGATGCAAACATTTAAACTAACCCTTATAAAACAGAAGTTAAACAATAGAAGAAAATGTTTAAAAAAAAAAAAACCCTCACAAACAAAGAGGAATTAAAAATTATTGTGACCATCCAACGATTAACGGAAGTAGACCGAAACTGTTTCTGGACAAAATCCTGGACGGTGAAATTTAAACACAATAGCTATGTAATAGAACATATTAAAATTCCAAATGGAGAAAGACATTGCAAAATCTTGAAGCTGAGGGATTTCCCTCTTCTCTCTGGCCACAAACTCCATTTTGCAATTTGACGAAGTCTTTAAGGGCATCCTGTAATACCCAAAGTTCACTCTATCTATTCTATTGCCAGAGGCAGCAACTCATGAGGCGTGACGTTGACTTACTTCCCTGAAAAAGAAAGGGCCACAATTATAGGTTAGTGTAGATTAATAGTAGTATGTTGACGCTTGAACCGGGGGGAAAAAAAAAAAAAAGCTGTTATGTTCTCTATATTTCGAGTAACTAGGGGTTAAAAGCATGGCTTAAAGGACTCTTTGTAATACCAAGGTCTTCTTAAGGGCAATTTTGTAAATTTGACTCTTGGATGATTTTGTGAATAGTAGAATATGAAGGAGTTGGTTGCAATTCTTGATAATTGATTCTTCACCCAAAAGACTTAGGGCTTCTCTTCATTTTCTTCTTCATTTCCTCTTTTTTTTCCCTCTCTAATACCTTTCCTCTCTCCACTCTTGAAGAAGGCATTGAAGGTTTCCTTTCTCATTCTCAAGGGGAGGCAGGTGGTAAAGGCTTTGAAGATTTTCCCCAAGGTAAGTTTTCCCTCAATGTTAAGTTCTTTCTCTTGATTTTGGTTTAGGTTATGAGTAGTGGTTGCTTTGGGTAGATGGATGGTGGAATTAGAAAGATTTAAGGTTTTTATGCTCTTATGTGTATGTGCTTTCTTGAGTGTGTGTGTGTGTGGGTGAGTTAATAAGGTATTTATGATGAATGTGGGTGAAGAACCTTGAGGAATGTGTGATTTATGAAGTCCCCCATATTTATGTGTTATTTTCTTGGAATATGAAACCATTTTGAAGTTGATTTGATGCTAGGTTTGTGTGGAATATAGTTGGAAGTCTTGGATTTGGTTTTGGGTATTGTAGAGGTTGCAGATCGCGTTGCCTGGGTTCATCCGCGGTGCCATCCGCCCAGCTCGTTAGGGTTGTCTCTCTGGCACCGCACTGCAGATGATACTGTGGGTGGAAGACTTTTGGGTTTGACCCGAGTCGCGGCTGGTACAGGGACTGGGTCCCTGTAGGTCAGTCGCGGCTGACGCTACGAATCACGATAATTTTTGTCCCTTTTGCTCCATTTTGCGTTTTAAGTTAGATGCAAGTCTCAATTATAACTACTTGAAAGAATTAGAATATGATTGAGTGTTATTTATATATTACAGGCGACGACGGTGTCTACCCTTACTCAGATTACTTGAACTAACCTTTGGATCAAGGTAAGTAGTACTTGATTCTTTTTGTCTTTGAAAATGTACTTTGTTAACTTTAATGTTTTGAAATGCTAATTTATTACAATTGGGCTTGAGTTTGGTTGTATTTTTGCTTTGCTATGAAATGTGAATACGTGGCCTAATTGTTATTTGAATGATTATCGAATTGAGCTCTTGTATATGAAATGGCATATAACGGAAATAGTTTTTTAATATGGTGTATGTGATATAACCTTTGAACCGTACTAATCGGGTGAAAGTTAGCTTTGAACCGGACTAACCGAGTAAAAGTTGGATTTGAACCGTGTTAACCGAATCATAGTTAACAACTGGATATCTAGTTTCATTTGTATTGTGTTATGGTTATGAATGTGATTTGATTCGCCTTTGGAATGACCATGTATCTTTTCAATTATGTGAACTATCGTTTTGTATTGCAAGGATATCTATATGTATATGTTTAACAAGCTTAAGCCCCGAAGAAAACTTTACTATTTACTTGGTGATTTGTCACTCAATCCATTCTTTAACTTCGCAGGGGATGACTTTGTAGAGTAAGATTGGTAGAACTTTTGGGCCTCATAATTATAGTTTGGTATAGACTTGGAATGAGGTTACTTTTAATTGATGTAATGTATTGCCATATTTTTTTGTATAGGTTAGGTTATACATATGAACTCCTATTATTTTTGTGATAGAATAATGGAAATGTAAATTGATTGTGTATATTTTGATTTGAATGAAATGAACTTCTTTTGGGACATTATTGTGTATTCTTTAAACTTTGAATTGTGTTAGATGATATTTTGTATCGATTAGCCTTGTGTCCTTGCTTAGTCTAGGGCATGACGGGTGCCACGTCTCGGGCACGGGGCGTGACACTATTTATGGCAAAAATTTGAGTTTTATGCATTCCTTTTTTTTCCCTTCTTTTTTTTGGGGGGGGGGGGGTGTTGGTTGGTTGGGTGGCGTGGGGAGTTGGCATTTTTTTTTTTTTGGGTGCCAAGTCACATTGAAGTTACAACTCGCATTTTAGTTGTATTCGAGTAAGCCAAACTGAAGGATCAGTAATCCAACACTCATTACATAATAAGCAGGCAGCTACCCCATTATTTTCAGAATTTTTTTCGCCCTTAAAATTGTAAAATTTTTCAAATAAATCCTTTAGAAAATCAGGTTTGGCCACCCCTTTCAAACCCCCCCCCCCCCCACCACATAAAAAAGAAAAAAACCCAAAAAGGACAAAAAAAAAGGTCCCTTTTTGGATCCACCACTAAAGTTATGATAGGTTGTAAATTGTAGAGTACTTGAGGGGTTTAGGGATTTAAATAAACAACAGAAACAACTTGTATATGATTTTTCATCTTTTGATTGCCTTTTAGAAAGGATTGTAATTGTACGGTTCCCCCTATCCTCTAAAACTACTTACAAAGTAGTAACATTTTCATTAGGAAGCAACCACGGTAAAACTAATAATCTTATATATATATATTAAAAGTGAGAGTTTTGCGAGTTGTTACATTTTCTTTCCTAGAGTGCCCTCACAAAATAATTAATGGCAATATGATATCACCAAAATTAAAAGCCTTTTCTTATAACTGTTAGGGCTATTTTTGTAATACTAATATGAGTATTTATCTTAGGAATGTAGGTTTTATTGAAGCATGTTTACTAATATTGTCTATTTACTTTAGGAATATTGAGGATATAAAAATATAGAAAGTAAGTTTTATTGAAGCATGTTTCCTTAAATTTTTAAGGAATACATTTGTAAATTGGAATCAATTTTAGGCTTTGGAAACTATTTGAAATTTTTTTAGTTTCTAAAGAATACTAAAAAGATTTCAACTTACAATTTCACTTAAATGCTAGGATTTTGTGAACGAAGTTCTTGAAATCATTAAACTTGATAGAATCAAAGATAATTTGGTGGGCATTCTAGGAGTTACTGGTTTGTCAACAGAGCCACGCAAGAGGCTTACAATTGCTATAGAGCTGGCTGCTAATCCATCCGTAATCTAGGACCTACAACTAAATTTGATGCTCATCTATTGCTTATGAAGCCAAACGTGAAGAGAACTTAAACATTTACTAAATACATTTGATCTCTTGATTGAAACCGTGATTGTCGGCTGTTAGTTAGCCTATACACTAAAATTAAAATACTAATATTATACTGCAATATATAATATAATTATGTTTCAACATGAATTGACCTATTATTAAAGCTAACGCGTTCCATAAATTTTTTTTTTCAAATAATGTGATCGGGTTTATTAAATTCCACAGAGCTTTAGAAAATTTAAATCTTAAGATCTTATAAATTTGTGACTTCTCTTCAAGTCCTTTTAGAAGAGAACATTTATCCCCTTGATTGTGCAGGAAATTTGTACAATCCGCAAATTTGTTGCCTGGTTCCAATCATCCCCTTGATTGTGCACCAATCATCAATAAATAGTGGCCTTTATCAAGTAGGTTGAACGATTCTTCACTCTGAAATTATTTTTTTTCATGTTTTCATATAGATATGTTGACAAATTTTGTATATATTTTAATATGAATATGTTGAAATATGAATTGATTAACGTTGTTTTATTAGACCTAGGAAACAAAGGTTGGAGTCCATTGGTCTATATTTCCTTTTCTTTTTCTTATGTAATGAATAAATTAATGTTACTTCTTATAACAAAAAATTTGCCAAAATTTTATTTGGTGACATGGAATCAAAACTTTTATGGCTTATAGGATAACGTTATGAGGCCATAAAATACGTTTGCTTATTCACCAATTGGTTAAGTTTCTGGTAAAACAAATTTAGAAAAATGCATAAAAATACATTTTAATCCTTCTATTTTGTTAATTAGTGTCAGTTTAGGTTGATGAGAAGGACAGTAATTTAACTCAAGGATTCACCGAACTAAAAAGACAAAATACTAATGACGAAAAAATGAGTGATCTAACTCTAATGACTCCAATGGTTGTGGTCTTACTTATCTAGAAAAAATTTTAGGGTTAAAAAAAAAAAAAAAGAGATTACCAGTTTGCTAAAGGGATAGTGTGGTGTTTGACCTTTCGAATTTTAATATGACTGGTAATCTATTTCTTCTTTTGGACACAGATAGAAAAAAATATTCTTGATATGCGATGTTTTTGTTTTCTTGCTCTCTTTGATTTTTCTTTATAGATAGAAATTTAAGACAAATAATTTGGGAAATTTACCTCTCCAGTTTAGAGAAGAAATTTTAAAAAAATAATTTTATCACACTAAACTGTAAATATGCTTCCACTAACCAAAGGAAAAGGTTCGTTTCAGGTATTGAGTGCTAGAAAATGTACCTCTTGCTAATTTGTAGAGGATCAATGTATGCCTATAAGTAATTTGATAACATTTTCTGATTCCAAAAGAAAAAGTGACAGACATAATCCTTTACTAATAAAGAGAGTCTACTAATGAGTTTTTTAAACAAAAACACTTCATACCTTAATAACATGTAGGATATTATAGTCGGTTTTTTTTTCTATCCTTTTATTATTTTTATAAATGTACTACCTTTTATCCCTGCACACTGAAGTTGGGTATATCTTCGTTCATAAATAATAAAAATAATTAATTTAAAAGGATATGATATATTTAATAGTATAAAAATACCCAAGGAACCAAGTAGCACCAACCACAAACTGAAGTTGCCAAATCGCCTTTAAAGCCTTTTGCAGTCAAGGTTTGGCTTGGCTCAACTAGGATTTTCAACCCTATCGTAGAAGGCACAAGAGAGTATAACATAGTCCCTTCTTAAGCTAACATAAACAGCATAGCTCAACTAGGTTTTCAACCCTATCGTAGAAGGCACAAGAGAGTATAACATGGCCCTTCTTAAGCTAACTTAAACAGCAGTAGGAATAAATTTAGAAAAAACATATCAGCAAGGTGATAAATAGGACAATTGCCCTAAACCTTTTGACTACCTGCAGCCAATGATCCATTCGTATAAACAACAATCCTAATTTAGCTTTGATAGGAATATAGTGTTTTCATACCAGTAATCAGTTGTTGCCTTGGTATCAATAAATAGTAACTATGAAAAAACTTATTAAACTACTAAATGCAAAACAAGAATCCATAAAATAGAACCTTTATATATTATCAAGTATCTTCCTACTCTTGCTAGCTTATTAGCACAAAAATATCAGGACACCTCCTAAAGTCTTAAATTCTTTGGAATCAGCTCACGATGCTTAATTTGGATGATTAGGCCAATGAACGGGAACTTTACTTCTAGGAGCAGATATGAACTTCTATGTAAAGTTCAATATCACTGGCTTTCATACTAGATTATATGTATAAAAACGATGCAATAATAGCATGCAAAGGATTCTTATTTTGTAAAGAAATCAATTGTATAACATGTATAGAAAATTATTTTAATTAGACTGTATTTAAAAAATAAATTTAAATACACATTATTGCAAATTTAAATAACGTGTATTTTAAATTTTGTACTATTGAACAGATAAAATTGAATTTTAGACATTATTTTCTACTGTTGAACGGATGGATGAACGTAGCTTTTCTATCATCAAGAGATAGTGACCTTTCTATCATGAGTAGTGGTTGACATCTCAAGTAGGTTGAAAAATGCTCCACTTTGAAACTATTGTTTAGCATGCTTGTAAAATTTTTTTCACATTTTCATATAGATGTTGGCATTTTTTATTTAATAATAAATTTTGTATACATTTTAATAAGAATCTATTGAAACATGAATTAGTTAATATTACGTTATTAGACCTAAGAAAGAAATGTTGGGGTTGGAAAATAGTTGGACTTTTTTCCCCTTTTTTTTCTTAGGGAATTTTTGGTTCTTGATTTATTGTTTCTTCAAAAAAAAAAAAAAAAGGTATAAGCTCTTAAGCACACGTTTTGTTTTGTGATTAAAAAAATGGAAACTCGGATACATTAATATAACCCAACTTAGTCCTACTTAATTACTCCAAAAAAAGACATGGAATGCTCCGTTTGAGGAATCATTATGGAAGTAATTGGTGCTAAACATCTTATGATGACATTAATTAGGAAATCCTTCCTTTCAATGCATTGATTGGGAAGATATTATTTTTTAGAAAATTTATAGTTTTTGTAGCAATTTATGGTAAAGGTTGTCATTTTTTTTATAAGTTCTTTGATTTTTTTTCTTTAGTTTTAGATATGTTTATTATACCTCAAACTATTTTTTACTTAATGCAAAAGTATTTTCAAAATGGTTATAATATATTTTCCTTCTCATTTTTTATTGATATTTCGTAAAAATTAGTTTCGAGTATTAAAATTGTCTCATCTTAAAACTATGGAGAGTAATAACAATGTATAAAAAATTAATTATATATTGAATCTATTGTGTAAAGTAGAAGCAAGTAAATATAGGCCACCAAAAATTTGTTAGAAATTTTTAATCTTATATGAATAAGTTTTAGTTACATAAGACGTATCATTTCTGAAGCCCTTAGACTGCTATTCTACTAACATAGTTTTTGTAGAAACCTGTTGAACTCATCACGAAATTGATGATGGTAAGAGATGAACATCTATATTACATTCAATTTGTAAGGAATTCAATACTTTACCTAGGCTTTACACTTAGGCCTTTTTGTCCCAAAAGATGTATAGTTTTTTTTTTCTTTATTTTTTAGGAAGTATGCTTGAGCTTCTTAATTTTGTTTTTCAGTATCAATTGTTAACTTTTAAGAGACTAAATCTCACATACCATATTAGGTACATGGGCTAAAGAGTAATATGCATCATAAAAATTTCTTTGACATTTTGCATCCTATGCAAGATATTCTCTTTTTATTTAAAATTTGTATGCACTGAAATATCAACATTGCAAAGTCCAAGATATGAAACTGATAATGGAGATCTCCTTTATTACTTTGATTTTATTTTATAGATCTAGCATAGAAGAATCAATGATCTTAATTTTGACTTAATTATTCATAACCATTTTTTTTTACTTTGAACTTTGAAGAATGTCTACAAATTGACCAATTAAAAACTTGAATTAATAATGGTAAAGAAATTAATAATACAAAAAAAATAGAAATAATCAACAGAAATAAAATCTTTATATCATAAGATCGCATACATAACCTATACTCATTTAACTTGAGTACATTTCATATGAAGTTTGTCTCTTTCAATTTTGACATATATTTATTGTTGAATTAAACACTGTAATAAGTAGAACTAATAGAACAAGTACAATTTGATAAAGGATATATTGTATTAATTAATGCTTAAAATCAAATTTACGCAATAAAGGATATACTGAAAGGTTGTGCTTAGGAAATTTTATTTCTTATTCTTTTTAAATTGCTAAAAGTTATTGCTAACGAACTTTATTCCAAATCAATCGTTTATAAACATAGTCAAACACTCATGGGCCCAAAATAATTAATTGAGTTGTATTCTTAAGGGAAATTCACTTTATCCAGATATAGTTCAGAGCTATAATGGAAACAGTTAGTTGTATTTCCTTTCTTACACTTTTGATGATATTTTTTTGGTTTAGTCCTCTTACTGGCTTCAGTATTATTATAGTATGTGTTTCAACGATCATTAGTTATGTATACTTCCTTAAAAAGATGACAAGTTAAATATATTTTAATAAAGTAAATGCATACATTGTTAATCTTTAACTTTTGTACAATTAAGAACCATTCCTATTCCCCCTTGAAAATAACTTGTAGTTAACTTTTCTGTATGCAAATATAGCAATGTAAATATTTTAAAAATAGATATTGACATATCAAATTTTTTCAAATATAATGATAAAAGGATTAAGAAGAAATAAGTATTTTCCTATAAAAATCAAGAGTCAAGAATTACATTTTTTTTAATAAATTCAGAGTACTTCTAAGTTTATATTTCAAATTAGTTTAATTATAACTTTGAGTTTACGTTTCTTATTTTGTTGTTTAAAAAAATTATATACAACACATAACAATGAACTTGATTATATTTTTACAATGAAGATTCAAGGGCCATTACATATAGATATTTTGAACCAAGTTAAACTTACTATCTTTATTTTTACTAACAATACTCAAACCTTAAAAAATATTATTTTAAAGTGTAACTACTTGTAATCAGGTCTTTATATATATATATATATATCTAATAATTTGATATTTTTTAAAAAATAAAAATCTGTATACCAATGATAAGCAAAAGTAAAAATATTTAACCTTCTTTGTGTAAGAACAATGTACAAAATAAAAATAAAAATTAATTTTTTAAAAATTTTGGGTAATTATTTCACAAGGATTATGTACATGTTTAGATTGTTAAAATTCATCTAATATGTGCATCTTTTTGGTGAGGGATACATAATTGATGATGCTGAAATACATATTAAAATAATACAAAGTGAATTGTAATTATGCAATCAGCATGTAAGATGATAAACATTCCGATCGAAGTATTTAGGTTGTTGAAGCTTATAGTATTTTTCATATTATGAGTACATATGATACCTATTATAAAATAAGGATAGAAGAGGGAATATTTTTTCTTTTTCTTTCTTATCGAAAAGTGTTACACTTTTAGAACAAAGTAGTATGAGATAATAGAAATGTTATTAATTTTGAATTTTTTACAGGCCTCATTACTCTTTCCTTTACTTTTCATTGCTTTTTCAAATTTTTACTAAAAGTATAAAAAAAAAATACTTTGAAGGTGGTTTATATGTTTTGTTAGAGAAGAAGTAGAGCGCTCTGAATAGATCTTTTTTAATATATAGTAGACTCCATTCTTTTTTATTAATTGTAATATAATAATAAAATTATTTAAATAGTTAAAATTTTTTCCTTTTTAATCAACTAAAATAATACATTATTTGATTAAGTGTCACAAGATAAATCACCTACAACGTGCAACTGCACGTATTTCTATACTAGTTAATCAGAATGTCCACTAATTTAGAAACGAACTTTTGCTTACAAAAACATCATTGTCTAGCCCCCAAAAAATAATGGAAAAAGAAGCAGTTAATTAGTTAAAGATTTGTTTGTCATGAAAATAACTCGAGCTTTACTTTTGCTAACTTAATGTCTATAGAGTTGGCGAAGTGCCTTGCATGGAACGGATGGGTCGTTGTTTGGCGTGTTGGACCCTCCAAAAAATGGTCCAAATTCTTCGCGTAAAGGAAGGAGTAGACATGCAATATATGAAATATATGTCTCCAAACTCTATCTCTTAGCCTACCACAACGAAGTCTCCAAGATTTCTTTAACCGAAAACTTCTTAATTTACACGTATTATTAGAAACACACATGCAATAACCCTACGTAGACGGCTAATCTGTCATCAATTCTGTCAGCATTGCAACTATCAACTTCTGAATTTTAGTACATGAAAAATGGTTGTAGTAAGTAGAAGTTACTAGTAAAATAAAGCGGGAGCAAATTCCAACTTTCCCCTCTGTAATGGGCTATATTGCCGCCATTCTCAAATCATCAGTAACGTAAAAGTTATTCAAGAAGGGCGATTACAGTGAAAAGTATGCGACACTATACTATAAATTAAGCACTTATTATCAGACATTCAACTAATCTTGTCTTCCTTGATTAATTTTATCCCACATATTGGCATTAATATTTATTTAGTTTTATAATTGTTGTACTTAGATTATATTTTTAAAACAATTACGTTGCAGTTGGAACAAACAGGAATCGAACCAAACAGTAAAGAAATAACATAAGAACTAACATCCCATAAATTATCCATTGGAAACATGTATATTGAGCTGAGATTTCCGGTGATAAATAATTGAAGTAATCTCGCAAAGGCGCAAGTACAACTGCTTTTGCACCTTATCACATATTTATAGGCCCCTTGCTTTGCACACTTCGAACTAAACTCCAGCATTAAAAATCATCCATTAGCTTTATCTTAGAGAAACTAGACAACACATTTGCTCTTCTTTATCCATTATGTTTAGATTCCTTTAACTAATCTCAGGATTCCGTTTTCATGATCTAATAGCACACTGGATATATAAATTGTAATTAACTATATATTGTGATAAAAAAAACATTTTTATGTAATTAACTTAATGCCCAGATTTTTTTTTTTTTTTTTTTTGGTGAGTCATGGTTAAGTGATAATCTATCTTTTTAAGTCTTCTCTAACAAATCAGTAGTTCATGTACCAAAAAACTTAAGAATAGTGGATTGTGTTGTTCTTTCGATTGGGTTTTGGAGGTAGTAGTTATGTAAGCCTGTCGAGGCAAAGAACCTGATAGCTAAAAATAGCATGAAGGATTTAAATCATTGTAGCTGATTATCAACATGAAAAGACAAAATAGGAATCGTAGTAACTAAAGAAAACTATTGAATACTCAATACTAAATATCCAAATACCAAATATTTAAAGTAGAACTTGAATAATTAATTCTTCACGAATGTGGAAAGAAAGGGTTGGCACAAATAAGTATCTTCAACCTTTCTTGGACAGCATACTAAGTGTTAGTGCACAGGCTCCTTCAGCTTCCAAAAAAAAAAAAAAACATAAAAAAGAATCAATACTAAGCTTATGGTATGGACTTCTTCTTTATCTTTTTTTTTTCTTTCAGAATTTTATAAGAATTAGGGGAGAATAGAAAGAGGAGTGATGATATACACAAAAGGGATCTAACCTTTTGTGCTAACCATCAAACTTATCTACTCATTCTAGCATTATTACACAATCAATGTGGGAATTTTTGTGCTATAGGAGGAGAATTAGTGAGCTTTTTTTTAGGATTAATTAACACTCTATTCAACTAAATATTACCCTCGTAGAGCAATATTTTTTCTTCTTTTAAAATT
Source organism: Mitragyna speciosa (assembly GCA_024721245.1). Lineage (NCBI taxonomy): Eukaryota > Viridiplantae > Streptophyta > Magnoliopsida > Gentianales > Rubiaceae > Mitragyna > Mitragyna speciosa. The sequence goes on along the minus strand of JAMWEH010000389.1, from coordinate 12,424 downwards.
TCATAAGAATTAAGGAAGAATAGAAAGAGGAGTAATGATATACACAAAAAGGATCTAATCTTTTGTGCTAAACATCAATCTTCTTCTTTATCTTTGCAAAGATAGACAAGATAGGTAGCTAGTCACTGAAAAAGGTCTATAACCTTAGCATGAGATGTACTTTTAAATTGGAAAAGGACAAATACCATTGATCAGCAACTGGAGATGTACTTTTAAATCGGAAAAGGACAAATACCATTGATCAGCAACTGGAGATGTACTTTTAAATCGGAAAAGGACAAATACCTTTGATCAGCGAATGGAGAAGTGTCACTTTTCAACACCAGACTTTCAATTTTTTGGAGGATGCTGTGGGTTGACATGAATTGGGATTTGGAATAATATTTGTCAAGAAAAGGGTTTCAGAGGTCAGATGTTGGGCTGTCTAATATGTTGTTCGAGTAATGAAATTTTCCAGATAAACATTTGATATTCATCACGTTTTAAAGAATTGAACGCCAAAACTGAGTTCAAATGTACTGCTACTAATAAATTTCAAATCCGCCAAAGTATGTCTTTAAAGAAGTTGGTAGATCTTTGAGGACTCGAACTTCATAATTCTTTTTTTTTTTTATAACCACTATTGTATTACATTGTTTATTACTTCACATAAATGGGGTGAGGTTCCTAATAGTATATTGGGTGAAGTTTCAAACTGTTTGTTGTACACAATTTAGGAGTATAGCTCTAAAAAATTTACCTAAACCCCTTCTCTCTTATAAACCCCCTAACTCCCCTAATTGCCACACGTGAGATTTGATCCCAGGACCTGCGACAGCAAAGAACCTAAGGGTTTCCCCTGACCATTGGACTGTTAGCCTGGTGGCTTTCATAATTCTTTGAACCCACAAACGCTTGCAAGGTATTTGATGCTTTAAGTTTGAAAACTTTGAGGATAAATTCTTCTATTTAGTCGAATGATTAAAACTTCATTTTGAAGGGGATTTAGTAATTTTAGTATTCCATCTTATGAAAGAATCATCAGAGACCTCAAAAAAGGAAGTGTTGATTTTTATTTTTATTTTTTTCGAACCATTAATAATTTCACTGATGAATGTGGGAGATGACAATTAGCCAAAAATAAATCACATGCCTATTCCAAATCCTTGGGACGAACTGAGTATCCACCAATGAGGCCCTTATGCAACAACTGAAAACATGGATTAGGCCGAAAATCTCTTAGATTCCAGAAGCAAAATCTTTGACGTGGATGAGTTTAATGGACATTCTGAAATCTTGGCGGGCTCAACCCGAGACCCACAAATGGAAAGCTAAAATTTGGGCCAAGTTTCTTAGGTTTCAGAATTTTTGGACAATGTAGACATCTTTGTAGCAGGAGCAACTATCATCACCTATAATCTTCAAATTGGCCCACGTATGTGACGGACCAGAAGTGAGATTTTAAATTAGCCCAGTTGTAAGTTGCTACTAGATCCAATATTATTATGTAGGTTGGTTTGGATGAAGACCAGAGCGCCTCTATCCACTGGTCAAATAACTTAGTCCAAGCAATATTGGTGGATCCCCAAGTACTTTGATTACTTGATTTGCCTTGACCAATGGATTATCTTAATTCTTTGGTCAATTATGTCAAAATTTCTGCAGAAATAGTTTACAGTGTATTGCATAGATATAATTTCCTGTATAGTTTAGGTTTTTAATGTTTGAAAAGAAAAAAATCTGTTTTCAAAAGCACACTAAGAGCTGCTTTTAAATTTAGTTTTTATTCAAATTAAAATAAAATGAAAGTAAAAATCAATTACAGATGAGAAACACCTCAAAATAGCTTTCAGTTTTTGAAAAAATTATAATCCTAATTTTAAGCAAATGATATAAGCCCTATGTTGTTATGAATCATTTAGTGGATATCCATTCATGTTCACCTCATGATCTTCGTCATTATTTCTTGTAACTCCCACTACCCATGATCTTCTACATTATTTCTTGTAACTCCCACTACCCCATGATCTCTCATTAGTTCATGTAACTCATGTAACTTACATTTGGATCCTTATGACCTTTAATATGAAGGGGTGAGTCTCAAGCCTATAAATAGTGGCTTCTGTGCAACAAATAGATGATGAAAAAAAAAAGAAGAAAAAAAGAAGAGAAAATATTGCTATATTTTACTGTGCTCTTGTCATAACATTTTCTTCATTTTTACAGATAGTAGCAAGTTATATTATATTTCTACTTTCTAGTAGTACTACAATACTACTATTTTTATAACACGTTATCAGCACGAGACTTTAATCAATTTTTAACACGTTCTTTAAGTAAGTGTGGTAAGTTTTTATTTGTATTCTTGATTTCAATTGTTATTAGGGTTAACCATTCAAAATTTGAGTTTGTTGCTCTTGATATCATTAGAAAGAACTACTTGTTATAGGTATTGGATGCTAAAATTCATTTGGATACAAGTGGTCTTGTAGAAACTATCTAAGAAGAGAATAATGCCACTAGTTAAGAAAAAGTCAAAGTTATGATTTTGGTATGTTACCACCTTGATGAAGGGCTAAAAATTGAGTGTTTAACTGTAAAAGATCCCTTTGTCTTGTAGACAAATTTGAAAGAGAGGTATGACCATCAAAAAACGGTTGTTCTTCCAAAAGTTTGTTATGACTAGATGCACTTGCATTCGCAAGATTTTAAAAGTATAAGTGAATACAATTTAGGAATATTTTGAATCAGTTTTCAATTAAAATTGTTTGAAGAAAAATAAACTGATGAAGATTTTTTGGAGAAAACATTCTCTAATTTTTACGCATCTAATGTGCTTTTACAGCAGTAATATCATGTAAAGGGTTTAAGAAATATTCTGTACTGATTTTTTGTCTTCTTGTTGTTGAGCAAAATAATTAACTTTTGTTGAAAAATCTTGAGGCATATTCAATTAGTGTTGTCCCACTACCTGAAGCAAATGTGGCAGCCATACATTCTAATAATAGATGAAATCAAGGTTGAGGTCATGGATGTGGTCAAAACCATTACAATAATCGTAGTGATTATATGAAAGGTAGGTGTCATATCTCGCATCTGGGCTGGCCTAATAACTTTTGAGCTTTAAACTACAGGTTCAAAATGTTTAAACCAAGTTATTTAGTAACTCAAACGTAAGATGTTATAAACTAATCAATTTTTTTTTCCCATCGGTGTGGGATTTTTGAAAGGTCTCACATTCACCTCTCTTTATCAGGCTTTGCGTCCTCGCAAAGCCCAACTCATATTCGGACTATCCATTTGGTTGTGTCGGATTCTAAAGGTGACTCGTACGGGCTCTAGAAATGGCTCCCGCCCTTAGCCCCGCACAACACTTAGTTTCTCTATTTCATTGCGTAGTCACGGCCCAATACCATAGGCCCAGTCTCACCTCGTGCAGAGACCACACAAGATTCGCTCTGATACCATTTGTCACATCCCGCGTTTGAGCTGACCCAATAACTTTTAAGCTTTAAACTACATGCTCAAAATACTTAAACCAAGTTATTTAGTAATCCAAACGTAGGATGTTATATACTAATCAATTTCTTTTCTTCCCATCGATGTAGGACTTTTGAGGGGTCTTACAGTAGAACTCACCATCAAAAGTGGAAGAGTAATGATGAGAAAAATAACAACCAAAATAGACAGGAAATGGACAATAAGTGCTATCGTTCTGGCATGAAAGACCATTGGTCTTGTACCTATCGTACTCCAAAATATCTTATTGATCTCTATTAAAAATCATTGAAGAATAAAAAGAAAAAGATAGAGAAAATTTTATTTGTAATGATGGCTTTGACCATAGTCTTATTAACAATGGTTTTACTAACTTTACTTCTTTAGATGTTACTGACTTCTTTGTCAATCACCCTGAAAGTGATACTAGTTATTTATAGTGATGGAAATGTCTAAAAATAAATTGCTTAATTACCTACTTTGGTGTAATGAATTTTTAAATAAAATATTTATTACTAATGTTTGCTTTCACGATTCTCATATTCAATTAGTATTAAACTTTAAAAAAATATTTATATAGCGCCTCATTTGAAATTTTTGTTTTCTTTGAAGAAAATTGACGTTTTAAAAATGAATAACAAAGAATTGTATCTAGCAGATAGTGCAACAACACACTTCATATTAAAGGATAAGAATTATTTTTCTTGTTTAATAATAGAAAAAACTCATGTAAGTACTATATCTAGAACTACAAAGTTAATTAAAGGCTCCAGAAGAGCAATAATAATCTTATCGGGAAGAACAAAATTTTGTATTAATGATGCATTAATTTCTCCAAAGTTTCAAAGAAACTTATTAAGTTTTAAAAATATCTATCGAAATGGGTATCATATTGAGATTAAGAATGAAGGTAATGATAAATAATTGTACCTTATAAGTGTTGTTTAAGGAAAGAAAATTGTGTCAGAAAAATAGTTTCTTATTCCTCCGGGTTATATTATACATATATTAATACAACTAAAATATATACAACAGTAAATCAAAAGTTTATTGATCATGATAATTTTATTATTTGGCATAACCAGTTAGGTCATCTCAATTTTATAATAATGGGAAGAATATTAAAGAATTCATATAATCATTCTTTGAAGAGTCAGAAGATTATTTAATCCAATAAATTCTCATGTGTTGCTTGTTCTCAAGATAAATTAATTATAAAGTCGTTACCAATGAAAATTCGTATCGAACCTCTTGCATTTTTTAAACGCATAGAAGGTCATATTTGTGGGTCATTCACTCAATTTCGATATTTTATGGTATTAATTGATGTATCAACTAGATGATTACATGTATACTTATTATCAACTCGCAATCTGACATTTGCAAAATTACTTGAACAATTAATTCGGTTACAAGCGCATTTTTCATATTATCCTATCAAGACGATACGTTTAGATAATGTTGGTGAATTGACATTCTAATCATTTAATGATTATTGTATGTTTATTGGGATAAGTGTTAAACTCTGGTAGCTTATGTTTATTAGGCCTGTCAATCAGGTCGTATGAGCCGGGCTTTAACAAGCTCAGGCTCAACTCACATAATAAATCGGGTTGTGAGATTCGGGTTATGAGTTTCGGGTTTGTAAATGTAAAGCTCAGGCTCAGCTCACAAAATATTCGGGTTGTGAGCTTAAGCTCACGAGCCTAAACCTATTGAGATACTTCTACAATTCAACAGCTCCAACACAATACAAAACTACAAGTTTTCCTTTAATTTTGTTCCCAATAATAAAAAATAATATGTCATTAATTGTACAAATTTCAGTTACTTTGCACATAATCAGTAACTACTCATTTGATTGAAACTCTTGAGAGACGATTACTTACAATGAGATCATAATAATTCCATTGTAAGCATTAGAATTATATTAGAATTATAGTTCCTTACTTTTGTTAAGCATCTACTTTTAGTACACAACAACCACATAATAGATGTATGAAAAATCTTAAAAGCAAGAACTTCTCATACTCTAACCGGTTGCACAAGCCCCAAGTAGACTAGTTGCAACACTCAACGCAAATCTAGTTAATTGAAGTGTGTACTTGGCGAATTATGTTGAGCAATCCTCAAATTTAGGGAGGAAGAAGTTGATGAAGTTGTTTGAGAGGGGAGGAAAATTTAGGAATTTGAGTGGTGACTGGGGTTGTTTGAGGAGGGAGAGAGGAAAATTAGAAATTTGGCCGGCGATAGAGTTGTTTGAGGAGAGAGAAAATATTAGGGATTTAGTTAATATATTATATATAATTTTATATTATATATGTGTGTGTCTAATTTTATATTTGAGTTATTATATATATACATGTATATATATATATATATATATATATTAGGAGATATATTAAGGATTTAGTTAATATATTATACATAATTTCATATTATATATATGTGTGTGTATGTAATTTATATTTAGGTTATATATATATATATATATATATATATATGTTTTATGAGCCAGGCCTTATACGGGCTGAGCCTATTGAGGCCCAAGCTCGGCTCAAAAAATTTCGGGCCTAATATTTAGGCCCAAGCTCAGCTCGGCTCGATCAAGAGTTAGGCTCACGGGCTTTTTTTACGGGCCGAACGGGCCGGGCTCGGGCTGCCCCGGCCCCATTGACAGTCCTAATGTTTATACACAAGATGATTTGGTAGAATCGTTTATTAAGCGCCTTCAATTAATTACAAAGCCATTAATTTTGAGAATCAAACTCCCAACATCTATTTAGGAACATGCTATTTATTATTCCGCTGTATTAATTCGCATAACGTCAATGAATTATCAAGAGTTTTCTCCTCAACAAATGGTTTTTTATCGATAATTAAATATTGCCCATCTCAGAATTTTTGAATGTGCGGTCTATGTTCCAAGTACTTTGTTACAACGCACAAATATGAGTCCTTAAAGGAGGATGAGAATATATATTAGGCATAAATCTTCATCTATAATAAAATATCTGGAGCCAACAATTGGAGATTTATTATGGCTCGTTTTGCTAATTGTTATTTTGATGAATTAGTTTTTTCAATATTAAGGAGAGAAAATAAACATGCGATTAAAGAAATTAGTTGCAATGAATTATCATTATCTCATTTTTATTCTCATACAATGCTTTGTGAACTAAAAGTTTAAAAGATAATTCATTTGTAAAGTTTAGCAAATCAATTGTCAGATACTTTTATTGGCTCAAAACATATAACTAAGCCACGTGTATAAGCTATTAATGCTCTAACTCGAATTGAAGTCTCTAAAGGACCTTCTGCCACTAGTAATGAATTAAAGGTTCCTGCAAGACATGGTAAACCAACTAGTTTCAAAGATAAAAGTTCTCAAAAAAAAAAAAAAAAAGCAAATACTCAAGTTGACAAAATCGAGGTAACTAAAAATTCAGAAAAATCTCCAGAAAAGAAAACTTTTAAAGAGTTTCTTGACATGACAAGTAATAAGCATTCAGAAGAAGTTCAGGTACCTAAAAATTTTAATAATCATGAGATCTCAACTAATTACGTCATGACTAGGTAAAGATGGAATCAATATGCAACTAATATCGACGATAAGTTTGCCTATACTGCAACAATTACTATCATGAATAAAAAGAGAATCATGAACTAAAGTCTGTAAATAAATGCAGACGTAGAAATAATTGGCCAAAATAGAAGGAAGCAATTCAAGCTGAGTTAAATTTACTGGCAAAACGTAAAATTTATGGATCAATAATGCGAACACTTGAAGAAGTGTAGCCAATAGATCATAAATGGGTATTTGTGCGAAAACGAAATGAGAAAAATAAAATTGTGCGATATGAGATATGACTTATCGCATGAGGTTCTTCCCAGAGACCTAACATAGATTATGAGGAGACATATTCTCTTATAGTGGATGCAATAACTTTTCGTTATTTACTTAATCTAGCAACAAATGAATGACTTGAAATGCATCTCATGGATATTGTAGCAGTTTATTTGTATAGCTCACTTGATAATAATATTTACATGAAAATTCCTGAAAAATTTAAATTACCTAGGGGTCGTGATTTTGGTTTTTGAGAATTTTATTCAATTAAATTATGTAAATCTCTATATGAATTGAAATAGACTTGACGCATGTAGTGCAATCACTTTGGTAAATATTTGATGAAATAAGGCTAGATTAATGACCCTATTTGTCCATTTGTTTTTATTAAGAGATTCAAATTCGAATTTGTAATCATTGCAATTTATGTTAATGATTTAAATATTATTGAAATTTTTGAAGAGTTTGAAAAGATTGCTAATTATTTGAAGAAAGAATTTGAAAAGAAAGATGTTGGAAAGATAAAATTTCATCTTGAATTGCAAATTAAGCACTTAAAAAATAGTATCTTTTTGCATCAGTCACTTTATACATTGAGAATGCTTACATGATTTTATATGAATAAAGCACACTTTTTTAACACATGTATGGTCGTAAGATTTCTTGATGTGTATTAAGATCATTTTCGATCTCGTGAAAAATAATGAAAGGATACTTGGTTTAAAAGTACCATATCTTGGTACTATTAAGACATTAATGTATTTTGTAAATCATACGCATCTTAATATATCATTTGCTGTGAATCTACTTGCAAAATATAGTTCTTCACCTACTTGAAGGCATTAGAATGAGATTAAATATATATTTCGCTATCTTCATAATACAAAAGATATAGGTCTTTATTATTCTAATGTACTTAAGGCTGATCTAAAAAGTTATGCAAATGCTAGATATTTATCCAATTTCTATAATGCTCGATCAGAAATCAGGTATATATTCACATATGATGGTACAATTATTTCATGGTGTTTCATGAAACAAGTTATAGCTGCTATTTCTTCTAATCATGTTCAAAAATATTGGCGATTCATGAAACAAGTTGGGAGTATTTTTTGTTAAGATCTGTGATATATCATATTCGGCAAGCATAAGTTTACAGTTAAACAAGAAAGTTCCTACTATTTTGTTCAAAGATAATGTTGTATGCATTGCTCAATTGAAGAAATGATACATCAAATGTGATAGAATGAAACACATTTCACCAAAATTCTTTTTCACTTATGATCTTTAGAAAAATGATGAGATTTGTATTCAGCAGATTTATTTGAGTGACAATTTGGCAGATATATTCACCAGTCACTACCGACTTCAACATTTGAGAAGATAGTTCACAAGATTGGAATACGACGACTGAAAGATGTCAAATGATGTGTGCTCAAGAGGAGAAATAATTACACGCTGTACTCTTTTTTTCTTAATTAAGATTTTTTTTATGGTAGTGCTGTATTCAGAAGAATTTACTATTTTTCCTTCACTAGGTTTTTATTCCACTGGATTTTTTCTAGTAAGGTTTTAATGAGGTAATTTTCTTAAAGATAGACATTAAAGGGGGTAGTGTTATGAATCATTAGTAGATGTCCATCCATATTCATCCCATGATCTTTTTCATTATTTCTTGTAACTCCCATTACCCCATGATTTTCTACATTATTCCTTATAACTCTCACTATCCCATGATCTTCTATTAGTTCACGTAATTCATGTAACCTACATTTGAGTCCTTATGAGCTTTAATATGGAGGGATGAGCTACAAGCTTATAAATAGTAGCTTATGTGCAAGAAATAGATGATGGAAAGAAAGAATAAGAAAAGAAGAGAAAATATTGTTATATTCTACTTTACTCTTGTCATAACATTTTCTTCATTTTTATACATAGTAACAAGTTATATTATATTTTTTACTTTCTAGTAGTACCACAATATTACTATTTTAATAATATATGTTTATTATTTTTTAAATTTAGTTCGTCTTCAACTTTGACCTGTGCCAAAACAACATTCTCAGAATATCTGTTACATGCACCACTAATGTGGTACTAAATTCTCATCCAAGAATTTGTACATTTAAAAACTCATTTTCCCTTCTTTTTCCTGAATAAATTATCCATAGAGAACTCAAAAAAAAAAAAATTGTACATTAAAAGAAAAGGAAAAGGCCATACTAAGATTATAGGTAAACAGTCTATTGTTATAAATTCCACAAACAATAAACTAAAGATAGTAGTACTGAAAAGGAAAAGTCATCCAAATCTTTGGCAATTATTTTTTATCAAAGCAGGATGCATTTGACAACTACATGCCAACAACGCGCTTGGTCGTGAATTATAGTAAAGATCGAGCAACAATTAATCAGACCCACAAGGGACTAGTAATAGCATTTGCCGTTAACTACATTGAGCTCGACCGTAGCGTGCAAGACAATGCAAAAATCTGGCACCCCAGAAAAGTCTGGCGCGGAACAATCCACACTTGAGTTTTGAGCCAAAAGTTTTAGACAAGTTTATTTTCCCCATATCAGAAATTCAGAATCCTTTTTCCAATTTCTTATATTGTGAGCCAAAAGTTCATTTAATCCTTGTCCAATTATTTATATCATACACACATTTTTCTAAAATGTTAGGGTTATAAGTTCCTATATTCACGTTAGAAGTCAGCTACCCAGGACTAGGTCTCAATGATCATGACCTTTTACTGGCTCCGCACATGTACGGCATGCATGTTACGCCATCTGAATAACAAGCTTCAACAATCGAGAGCGTCAATGAAAGAAGTCTTTGCACCAAACTCACAAGCATTTACATAGTTGGAAAATTTTAGTGTCAAAAAAAAAAGAGAAGGCTCCTTTAGTCCTTCCCCAGCTGTGCTTCACGTTTTTCTCGGTTATAAATTCATCCACCTAGGTTAATTCTCAATCTCAAGATAGCACATTAATTTGTGGAACTATTACATTCCAATCTCCTTCCTCGTTGGTTCTTCTGCCATGAAGGTACTACTACCACTTCGTTAATTGATTATCAAGCAAATTATGTTTTTGATGCATTTATACGTATACCGAAAATTTTTAATATGGAATATGTCTTTCTTGCCGCTATCTTTCTGTTTTCCTGACACAGAAAACTGAAGTGAAAGTGAACATCAACTGCAAGAAATGTAAGACCGAAGTGTTGAAAGCAGTAACCAAACTAGAAGGTTTTGGCTCTTTAGATCTTTTGAAGATTTATTTACTCCATTGCCTAGACAAATTAATTGGAGGCCAAAGCTAAGTAAACCACGAAAATTGAAATGGTTCTGTATCACAACACTCACCAATTTCTTATATTTTTTTAGAGTAAAAAACAAACATGTGTTCTTCTTATTGATATGCAGGTGTGGATCAGGTAACAGTCGATGCAGACAAGGGGATATTAACTGTTGTTGGTGTAGTTGATCCAGTATGTGTCATCACTCAAGTCAGGAAGACTCGAAAATATGCAGAAATTGTCAGTGTTGGACCCCCCAAGGAACCTGATCCTCCAACACCTGCTCCCCCTAAGCCTGAACCAGATCCTGATCCAAAACCTCTTCCTCCTTGTTGTCCACAATGCCAACTAGTCACTATCAGCTATGTCTATGAGCCCTATGATGGCAGAATTTGCTCCATTCTTTAACAAGAGCGTTGACTAAGATTTCCTACATATCATAGTCCGTTGATGATCGGCGAAATACACCTTGCGTTGCGCAGTGGGATTAAGATGCATCACTTTTCCAACTCTACTATGTTGGGAGTTTCTGTGCCGTAATAAAATTTTCACGTCCACCTTTTACATCACAAATTTAGCTTTCAACTGCACTTGATTCAGTTGAAGCAGTCCTCTAATATTGTGCTTGAGCATTATTTAAGGCCACAATATCTAGCCAGCTTATTATTCATGAGTCATGACGCTGTACTATTGTGCTTATGTTTACGAAATTGCTTAGCATATGAGAAAGGACATCATCATTGAAAATCAATTCCCAGGTATATCTCAGGTTAACAAGTTGAGTGAGCAGAATCACCTGTTTGCAATATTAATCTTTCAGAATTAAAATGAGAATAAGAATAAGGGTTAATAACACTTTGCCCCCTTGAACTTAGGGGATAGTCACACTTTACCCCCCTCAACTTTAAATATATACACTTTGCCCCTCAAGACTAGTCAAAGTTTGGAATTCCATAAAAAAGTGAGTGTTATGACATTATTGTCCGTTTTATTCATGCAATTATTTGTAACTTAATATCATTTATTTTCATTTTAAAAAGAATTATATCTTCTCTATCGTATTAATTATATAAAAATATCAAACTAAAAATTTTAAAGAAAATTAATATTTAGTTTATATCTTTGAAATTTTCCTCTTAGATTAATATTTACTTCTATATATGTTTTATTTAATTTATTATACTTTAAGTCCAACAAAATCGATAAATAACACGACACTAAAAAAAATTCAATTGTCATAATTTGTATAAAAATGGATACCAAATTCATTCATTTAAACTAAAGTTTTATCATTTTAATTTATTTAAACTTTTGGATTAATATCATAGTCATTTTTATATTTATCAAATTAGTCCAATATGAAATTTTTAATCAAAGAATATTTTGGGAAAAAAGAAGAGTTAGCCCATTATACAGTACTAGGGCAAACAACAATAAATAAGTCAGTAAAAAAAATATAATATTTAGTCCAAAACAATAAATAATAAGAAATTTTTTAATTAAGAATTTCATATTGGAATAATTTGATAAATATAAAAATGCAATGATAATAGTCTAAAAGTTTAAATAAATTAAAATGATCCAAAATTACTTTAAATAAATGAGTTTGGTATTACTTTTTTATATAAATTTTGGTAATTGAATTTATCTTTTATTATTGTGCTTTTGATCAGTTTTGTTTAACTTAAAGTCTAATAAATTAACAAAAACATATATAGAAGTAAATACTGATACAAGAGAAATTTTTAAAGATGTAAATTAAATATTAACTTTCTTTAAAATTTGTAGTTTGATATT
>JAMWEH010000946.1:0-21456 GCA_024721245.1 Mitragyna speciosa | reverse complement strand
TTCATGAAGTATTTTCAAGCTAAGACAATGATCTACAATTACTAAGAAGACATCAAAGTCCAGTTCTTAAGTTTCAAAGTTTAAAATTCCAAGTTATTGAAGCATATTTGTACTGCAGTACAGTTCCGACCAGTTCTTAGTATTTCAGCTATATCTCAGCGTACAGAGCTTCAAATGATGTGATTCTTGTTGATTTAGAAATCTTATGCAAAGGGCTAAAACTTTTATGTTTTGAGAAAAAGCTAGTACGGCTATTTTCAAGGTAAAATTTTGCATAGAAGAGAAGTGAAACATTCTGACCAAGGCCGCAGGTAAGGCCTTCCCACAGCCTTGGGTGCGGCCTTGGTCAGAAAGGGAGGACACAAGGCCGCGGGTAAGGCCGTGCCACGGCTTTAGCCACCGCCTAGTGACAGAATGTTGCATTTTTAAGCACTTTTGGGCGAATCTTTTGAGGGGAGAACCCTACCGCTTTGGTGAAGGAAATAGGTGGTTTCTTTGGGGTTCTAAGGTATAAGAAACACACTTTTACACACATCTAGAGGGATGTAGAGAGAAGAAAGTAAGAGTGGAGGAGCAACTCAAGGGCTTCCATGGTACAAAGCAAGAAGGATTCATCAAGATGCAAGGGAGGAATCAAGAGAATTACATGAGAATGAGTTTTTTCATTCTTTTCTTGTATTTTGTTGGATTTATTCTTGTACATATGATTGAGTTGTGAATAATTTGGATGGGATGAATCCTACCTTTCTATGACTATGATCTGAATCTTTAGTTAATGAATTCTCAATTTTTGTCTTAGATTTATTCTTGAGTTTATTGGTTATTGAATTGGGATTTGCATGCATCCTTAGATTCAATATTGATTTCATATAGGTAGATTGAGAAATCACCTATTTGATTAGATCATCTCTTGAATAAAGAGGCTTACATGTGTTGCTAGTGATAGAATAACATGAGTCTCCCCGGTTAGATTCAAACCTAGCCAAAACCATAGAATCCATAGAGCTTTAATGCTTCTCTTCGGGGTTTTGATTGAGAAGAGATTCCAATCAATCAACCAAGGGGATAGAGATTAATACTTGAGAAAGATTAAACCTAATTAAGGGATTATAGGGTCTAAGTGATTGGGTTATTCATTAATCAAAGTATAGTCTTAGCATACTTGGTTTAGGGTATTCTTCATCTAGATTCGGCTCTACTTTTGTCCATTCTCTCTACTGAATTCTAGATTGTGCTTTAATTAGGTAATTAGTTTAGTTAATTTGTATTTCCAATAAATTCGTCATTCACTTTGTGAGGTTAGATAATAAAAAGAAGGTTAGTACTAGTACTCACATAGTCCCTGTGGGATTGACACTCGGTACTCCTATACACTATACTACTGGAAACGATAGGTGCACTTGCCTAAGTATCCCAAGTGTAGCTAAAGGATTATCAAGTATTCGATGGTAAACCGAGACTTGCCTCTGTCCAGCAAACTGGGCATTCACACGTTTATTTTCTAACTCTGGCAAACCAGGCTTCGCATTTCATTTGTCTTGGGAAATCGAAACTTGCATTTGTCCAACAAATTGGACTTTTCACCGTCATTTTTTCAAGTTTGGCAATCCAGGCTTCGTATTCCATCTGCCCTGGCAAACCGAGACTTGCATCTGTCCAACAAATTCACACATTTATTTTCTAAGTCTAGCAAACTAAACTTCACATTTCATTTCGTCCTAGCAAACTGGGATTTGCGTCCATCTAGCAAATTGGACAGCATAGATTTACCACTTTTCAAGTTTGGCAGCCTTGAGTTTTGCATTCATCAATCTTGGAAGCCCAGGATCATGCATCCGTCCAACAACTTGGATGGCATAAATTTATTGCTTTGCAAATCTGGCAGCCCAGACTTTTGTATTTATCAATCCTGTTAGCCCAGGATCATGCATCCATCTAGCAGCCTAGACGCTATAAATTTATCACTTTCCAAGTCTGGCAGTCCAGACTTTTGCATTCATCAATCTTCGCAACCTAGGATCATGTATCCGACCAACAACCTAGACGACACAAATTTATCGCTTTCCAAGTCTGGCAGCCCAGACTTTTGCATTCGTCAATCCTAGCAGCCTAGGATCGTGCATCCTTCCAGCAACCTAGAGGGTGTAAATTTATTGCTTTCCAAGTCCGATAGCCTAGACTTTTGCATTCATCAATTCTGGTAGGCCCAGATCATGCATCCATTCAGGAAATTAGACGTCATAAATTTATTGCTTTCTAAGTCTGGCAGCCCGGACTTTTGCATTCATCAATCCTGGAAACCCTAGATCATGCATCCGTCCAGCAAACTGGATGCCATAAATTTATCACTTTCCCAGTCTGGCAGCCCAGACTTTTGACTAGACAACATAAATTTATCACTTTCCAAGTCTAGCAGCCCGGACTTTTGCATTCATCAATCTTGGCAGCCTAGACTCATGCATCCATCAAGCAAACTGGACGGTATTAATTTGTCACTTTCCAAGTCTGACAGTCCAAGCTTTGCATCAAGTCCACCTCGTCTATTGGACCCCACTCGTCTGTTGGGTTTTAATTTCTGTTCATGTCCAACTCATTTGTTGGACCCCAACTCATCTGTTGGATTTTAATTTATGTGCATGTCCAACTCCTCCTTTGGACCCCAACTCATTTGTCAGATTTTTAATTTTTGCTCAAGTCCAACTTGTCTGTTGGACCCTAACTCATACATTGGGTTTTAATTTCTATTAATGTTCAACTCGTTCGTTAGACCCCAACTTGTCCATTGGGTTTTAATTTCTGTTAAAGTCTAACTTGTCTGTTGGGCCCCAATTCATCCGTTGGCTTTTATTTTCTGTTCATGTCCAACTCGTCCGTTGGACACCTACTCATCCGTTGGGTTTTTAATTTCTACTCAAGTCCAACTCATCCGTTGGACCCCAACTCAACCATTGGGTTTTAATTTCTGTTCATGCCCAACTCGTCCGTTGGACCCCAACTCGTCCATTGAGTTTTAATTTTTGTTGAAGTCCAACTCATTTCTGATCAAGTCCAACTCGTCCGTTGGGTTTTAATTTCTATTAATTTTGAACTTGTCCGTTGAATCCCAACTCATCTGTTGGGATATTGATTTCTACTCAAATCTAACTTGTTCGGTGGAGCCCAACTCGTCCATTGGATTGTATTTTATATTCACTTGTCCGTTGGACCCCAGCTCATTCGTTAGGTTTTAATTTCTGTTCAAGTCCAACTCATCCGTTGGATCCCAACTCGCCAGTTGGGTTTTGATTTCTGTTAATGTTCAACTCGTTTGTTGGACCCCAACTAGTTCATTGGGGTTTTAATTTCTGCTCAATTCCAACTCATCCATTGGGCTTTATTTTCTATTCATGTCCAACTCATCCGTTGAGCCCCAACTCGTCCGTTGACTTTTAATTTCTACTCATGTCTAACTAGTCCGTTGGATCTCAACTGGCCTGTTGGGTTTTAATTTCTAGTCAAGCCCAACTCGTTCATTGGACCCCAACTTGTCCGTTGGGTTTTAGTTTCTGTTCATGTCCAACTCATCTGTTGGACCCCAACTCGTCCGTTGGGTTTTAATTTCTGTTCAAGTCTAACTCGTCCGTTGTACCCCAACTTGTCCATTGGGTTTTAATTTCTACTCATGCCCAACTCGTTTGTTGGTCTCCAACTCATCTGTTGGACCCCAACTCGTCCGTTAGGTTTTAATTTCTATTTATGTCCAACTCATCTGTTGGACCCTAACTCGTTGTTGGATTTTAATTTCTGCTCAACGCCAACTCGTCTGTTAGGTTTTAATTTCTATTCGTATCCAACACGCCCGTTGGATCCCGACTCGTCTGTTGGGTTTTAATTTCTGTTCATTCCAACTCGTTCGTTGGATTTTATTTTCTATGCAATTTCAACTCGTCCATTGGGTTTTATTTTATGCTCAAGCCCTACTCATCCGTTGGATACCAATTCGTCCGTTAGGTTTTATTTTTTGTTCATGTCCCACTCGTTCATTGAACCCCCACTCATCTGTTAGGCTTTAATTTCTGTTCAAGTCCAATTCGTCTGTTGGACCCCAATTCATCCATCAGGTTTTCTTTTCAAATTTAGTTTCAACTCTTCCATTGGATCCCAACTCGTCCATTGGGCTTTATTGCAATTCATTTCCAACTAGTTCATGGGACTCTTGTTTTTATTTTTCTCCCACTCGTCCATTGGAGTTTTGTTGCACTTACGGCAGCTTCAACTTGTTCGTTAGATACCCGTTTTATTTCATCTTAGTTCCAACTCGTCCGTTGGACTTTTACATCCAATTGTCATTAATACATTTCAATTAGTTGTTTGCCATCATCATTTGAACTATGTTCAAACTAATTCCTTTAACTATGATACGTAGGCAATTCCTAGGGAGCTCAGTCATTCCTTTCTACATTTCATGCATTCATCTCTTTACGGGAGGTTTGTGTGTTTGTGTTCCATGTGAGTGAGTCAAAATTTGGTTTCGTCTATGTCTTTGTCTGGAACCTCTTTGAGCTTCCTGACAAAAAGGAACAAGCTCTAACACACTGTTTAGTTTTTTTTTTTTAATATTTGGGACCAACTTTTAATTTTTTTTTTTGGTCAACTTTAATTTTCATGTAAAATATGCTAAATTAGTCAAATCCGGGGGGCAAAACGATAATTTTGACTAGTAAATATTTTTGTCTTTTATTTTACTATCTAAGTTATATTTTTACACTTTTGAACATTTCTCTTAATTTTTGGTATTTTAATGATCGTTTGGTGTTTTTAAGATTAAATGATTTTATTGTCAAGTGTCTTTGTCGTTAGAATTTTTAGTTTTTGCATTTTTGATACTTAGAAAAAAAAGAAAAGAAAGAAAAAAAAGTGTTTGCCCTTGTGAAAAAGGCCTTAGTCAAGTTCGTAGAGTGTTTTATTGTTCATTTTATCTTTTATTTTTTTTCTTGTTGGGTTGGGTCTAGGTCCAAGAATCTTCTAGGTTTTCTCATTCTCCAGTATATAAGCATGCAACCATAAAAAGGTTCAGACAGACACGTTTCATTCATCGTTACAATTTTTTTCTCACATTTTTGCAGCAGATCTTCTCATGATTGGTACATGTTGTACCCCAAAAAACAAAGCACACATGGGTCAATCTGTGACTATCGCACCCCTAAAAGGCGGTCCAGTCCGGTGGCCCTTTTCGAAAAGAAAGATTTTGAAAAAACTATGCATATGTGAGAAAAGTCAAGTTTTTAGTGAAAAAGTTTTATAAGAAAAAAATGGTATTTTAAAAAAAAAATAAGGCCAAGACTAAAAGTGCGATAGTTTTGGTTAACTAATTTTGAAAAAGTGTTCTATTTTAAAAATGAAGCCACCACATGGTATTGAGTTAGAGTGTATCAAGTCACCCAAAAAATCATTTAACAAAACAAAAATAAAAATAAAATTTTTAGAAAAAATATTTAAAAAACCCTTTTTCGACTTCAGTCTACGAAAAAAATGAGAGAAGAAGGTCCGAGAGTCACATTTAAAGAAAGGGAAGGCAAAGGCTTGCGCCTAAGGCACCCTTTCTACCTAGCCGAGGCTAGTTGCAAGGTTTAAACATATCTTCCTAAATTGACCCAAAATTCTATCGCGTTTGGATGTGTCTATATGAATGCAAATCCTAAATCTAAATAGGGGCATCGGGAGAGTCAAAATGTTCCGTTGAGGCTTGGTCGGGATAATCGCATTAATTGCAAGACCCGAGTTGAGACTTCGAGGGAGTCATGACTGTAGATGTAAAATGGTATACAAATAAGAAAGGAAAAATAGTAACATAGATAATAGGGGGTCAAAGAAAGTGGCGATGCGACATAACGGGTATCGGGGACTAATGACTCATCACTTGACTTTTTCTACTCACGGAGGGGGGAACAGCCTGTTAAGCCACCGCTTCCCACGTAAGTAGTGTTAGTGTATGCCCTAAAACCAAGATGGTTTAAGGTGTTTTGTATTTACACTTATTTATGTTATATTTATCCATCTGGTATTTTTCTTTATCGTCTATACTTGTATTTCCATGTTACTTGTTTGATTGATAAAGTCCTTAGAATATTGACTGTGTATTAGAGATTGTAAGGGTTACAATTATGAGACTCTAATACATAAAGTCATATTCTTAAATATCCCTAGTCATAGTATTAATGAGATTGGACATCATTAATGTGGATAGCCTAGCACATACTTTGCCTCTACTTATGGTAAGTAGTAGTTGATCTCATTGACTATGGTGTGCATGACACTTAAGCTAGTATGTGGATGCTTGTTTCAGAACAAGTTCATTGGATTGATCTGCCAAGAGTTTCAACTATAGTGCCAATGGTTGAACTCTTAATGGCAATGGTGTAAGTGATCCTTTGACTTGAGATTACCATAGTATCTTGAGTGTGGATTGCTATACTTTGACTCTATTCCTCGGTGCCCGTAAAAGGGTAGCCTATAGGTTAGAGATTGGGTATAGTTTGAAGTATGAAAAGATAGTGAGTAATCAATATAGGATTCACCACTCCTTAATAGGAGAGTATATCCCTTTATGGCCACTTGTTGGAAATATTAACTCATAAATCTTCTGCAAAAGTGATAGTATAACTTGGAAGTAGTTTCAAGGTTATACATCATGGAGAGTTATATTTTTGAAACAAGAAAATATAAATTAGTCATTTAAAAGTATGCACTATACTTTTAGGCTAATTGGGATATAGTGTGGTGAAAGGATATTAATTACACGGTAACATTGTCATTGAAGGGTATGGTCTACCATATGACTTTCCTATTCATTTGGGTGGTCATGATGCATTGCTAGATGCCACTCATGATCTATAAGTATGAATTGATTAATTAATTAATTAATGATAAATTAAAGTGTTTAATTTATCTACCTCGGTTAATGAGTTATAATTTATACTTATTGCCAACCTGAATGGAACCTAATGGGTAATACACATAAAGAACAAAATCTTTGGGTTAAAATGTAATTAAGATAAGTATGAGATACTTATGGGTTTAATTTATTAGATAAATTAACTTAAAGGACTTATTTATAAATATTCTAAGTCTTGTAGGAAATTGGTTTCCTAAAAGAAATAAAGTAACTAATTGGTTTCCTTATGGAATAGATTTCCTAAAGGAGAAGATTTAGCTTAAAGTAAGTTACCTAAACCTTCTTGGTTTCCAATTAGCTTTATTCCTAAAAGACTAGAATACTTCTTCTATAAATAGGTTCATGCTTTGACTCTTGAATTATTATTGCAACACAAAAGAAAACTAGTGAGAGAAAAATTGAAGAAAGAGGCACGCCACTTTCTCTCTCTAGGTGTCTCTCTCTCTCTCTCTCTCTCCTAATTGTTAGGTTTTTCCTTTTCTTGTGTTCTTAAATAATTCAAGGGAGCTAGCACTCAAAAGTCAAGGCAAGCAAGCCTACAAGGTTCCTAAAGAAGTTGTTCGTGTGGATATCGTTAGAGGTTCTATGCTTGGAGGGCTTTTCATGATAGATCGAACATCTTCTTCGAAGGATCTTTGCCTAGAAGCATAGAAATCTTCTGTGCTTAAGGTAATCTTCATGCAAACCCCCTTGTTAATCTTATAGATATGTCAAAGAGATCCATAGTTAAGGTAATAAAATTTTATTTTTCCACTGCGTTACCTATGTTATTTCCTAACAGTGGTATCAGAGCCTTCTTTGATTATATCTATATGATTTGTGTTTATTTAATTGTCATAAATATGGATGGTTTGTTCTTGATGAATTTTGTCTCAAAATTGTTTTAGAAAAATCAAGAGTTTAATTTTTAAGAAAAGTTCTTAATTGTTTAAAAGTGTTTTAGATAAGTTCTTAAAGTTGTTTTTAGGGTTTCTAAATTGTTTTTGACGTGCTAAAAAGGTTTTAACATGTTTTGATTCAAAAGAGTTTTGAAAAACACCAAAGAATTTCAAAGAACGTATTTTCTGGACACAAACCGCGCGAAAACTCGCGTGCGTTTTGACCCCCGGTTAAAATCCCGTACCTTCTGTCCACAAACCACGGATGAAACCGCACATGGTTTGTCCCATGGTTTACAAACCGCGGATGAACCCGCGCAAGTTTTGCCCAACGGTTTGTAGGTAGAATCTTAGCGGGATTTTTCCTAAATTTTTGAAAAAATGTGAATTTTGGCAAATTCTCTATTAAAACACTTTCAAATTTTAATTGTTAATATTTGAAAAGTTAAAATTTGGAAACCTATACCTTCTATAACTATGTTTTGAGACAAATAAATTTCAATAGCATTAATCTAATTTATTTAGACCATATGATTTATGACTAGAATTAAATAAATTAATTTATTTAATTGTTAAATGGTATGATGGCATGGTGTATGACTATGGACTAGACCAATGTGATTGAATGGTTATTACTTCTTTTATGGTGGGCTTGTATTGGTTTTATAAATAGGGCCTATGTGTCCTTCCCTCTCTATTTTCTGATGTAATTCTCTTCTCACCTAAATTCCCCTCAAATGTAACTCGCGGTTTCTTGATCAATACCTGTAATGTACAACTTACGATCCTGGGACCTGTGGGTTATGGAATAGGTTTATTTTAAATTGTTTAGACTAGAATTACATGTGTAATGTACAAGAAGATGGAGGTGGCACCAAAGAGCAACCAAGGAGTTGAAACGTCCCATAGGAATTTTAACCGAATATTTTCTTCAAGGCTCGAAGGAAATATTACTAGTTAAAGTCCATAATCATCCCCGTTTATTATGCTTTTATTTTATATGATTGATATATTTTAATTGCATAATATGATGAGACATTAATATTTAAACTAAAATCCCTCAATTTCAAATATTAAGTCATTTATTTAAGTTTCCTTCCATTATTATAACAAAAACGATGAGTTCCTATTAAGGTTGACACGTTGGCCTCTGTCAAGGTCACCTTACTCGAAATATGTTTTTGTTATAAGACATGATCTTTGAATAATAGGTTTGACTTAATAAAAATTACATAACGAGTTTGGCCTCCGTTAATGTTATGATATTTTTGAGGCAATGTTGGGTAATACATAAGATGTAAATTTCAAAGAGTTGATACCCAACTATCTAGGAGTCACAAGAGTTGGGTAATACATAAGATGGGATCCTAACCCACTAGAAATCTCCAATGGATTTCCGAATCAATATTGAGGGTTATTGATTTGAAGTAAAATAGTGGGACCAAACCAAATAAATTTATGAATCCACATTTTTGGTTTGCATATATAACATAAAACAAATACTTATTTTTTGTCTTTACTTTTTGTAGAATGTGTAGCGTGAATTTGCGACCGATTCTTGACAACAAACTCAATGAAACCAACTTTGAGGACTGGAATATCAATTTGATAATTGTTCTCAAACATGAAAAAATTGAGTATGTCCTCGATAGACCATTGCCCCCTCCTCCTCCTGCTACTGCATCACCTGAGGACATAGATGCAGATAAGATGCACAAAGCCGACAATGATGCTGCAACATGTATCATGTTAGCTGCTATGTCCTCGGCATTGCAAAAGCAACATCTTAAGATGGATGCTCCATCCATGATTGTGCATTTAAAAGAAATGTTCGACGCACAAGCTAGGACTGAGAGGTATGAGACCTCAAGGGAGTTTTATCAATGCAAGATGGTAGAGGGATCTTTGGTGACTACCCATGTACTGAAGATGATTAGGCTAATTGAAAAATTAGCTAATCTGGGACACGTCTCTGACAATGATTAAGTATTGACTTAATTCTTCAGTCCCTCCTTGAGAGCTATTCACAATTCATCCTGCACTTCAACATGCGAAAAGTTGAGTGCATGTTGACTGAATTGATGAACATGCTCAAGACTGCTGAGCCTAATCTTAAGAGAGAGAAGGGCACCGTTATGCTTGTCTTGGGCTCCAAGAAAAAGAAGACCAATTCTGGGCTTAAGAAGTCCAAGAAGAAGAGAACTAAGCCTAAGGGTGGCGTTAAGAAGGACAAACCCAAGGGCACATGCTTCCATTGCGGACAAGATGGGCATTGGAAGAGGAATTGCAAGGCCTACCTTGACTCTTTGAAGTCTAAGAAGCTTGGTGAAGCTTCAACCTCTGGTATGTTTATGATTGAGATTAATTTATCTACTAACCAAGACTCATGGGTATTAGATACCGGATCTGGATCTCATATTTGTAATAATATGCAGGGTCTTAAAGATAGTAGATCCCTGGCAAAGGGAGAGGTCGAGCTACGCGTGGGAAATGGAGCAAGAGTTGCTGCATTAGCCGTAGGAACCTATGTACTCTCTTTGCCCACTGGGCTTATTTTAGAATTAAGAAACTGTTATTTTGTTTTCGTACTTACAAAGAACATCATTTCTATCTCATTGTTAGATTTGGATGGTTTTACCATCATTCAAAGGAATAAAAGTTGTTCTTTTTCACATGATGGTATTACTTATGGTACTGGTACATTAATTAATAGTTTATACATTCTAGATGAACAAAAGTCCATTCTCAACATAAACACCAAGGAACAAAAATTAGATATTGTTAACCAAACATACCTTTGGCATTGTAGACTTGGTCATATAAATGAGAAACGTATATCCAAATTACATAAAAATGGATAGTTGGACTCATTTGATTATGAATCATTTGGGACATGTGAATCTTGTTTACTTGGCAAGATGACCAAGACACCTTTTACTGGAAAGGGTGAACGTGCTAGTGATTTTCTTGGGCTTATACATACTGATGTTTGTGGCACAATGTCGATCCATGCTAGAGGTGATTTCTCTTACTTCATCACTTTCACGGATGACCATTCAAGATATGTGGTTATGTGTTTCTAATGAAGCACAAATCCGAAGCTTTTGAAAAGTTTAAAGTTTTTAAAGTTGAAGTTGAGAAACAACTTGGTAAGAGTATCAAAACACTTAGATCTGATCGAGGTAGAGAATACTTAAGTCAAGAGTTCCAACAATATTTAGAGGAAAATGAGATTATTCCTCAATGGACTTCTCCATACACGCCACAACTAAATGGTGTGTCTGAAAGGAGAAATCGTACTTTCTTAGATATGGTACGTTCCATGATGGGCCATGCATCACTTCCTAATTCGTTTTGGGGATATGCCTTAGATTCCGCCTCCTATATACTCAACTGTGTTCTATCAAAATCTGTTGATACCACACCTTATGAGATTTGGTATGGTAAGAAATCAAATCTTAATCATTTAAAGATTTGGGATTGTTCTGCTTATGTGAAGTGGAACATGTCAGTCAAGTTAGAGGCTAAGTCTGACAAATACTTGTTTGTGGGGTATCCTAGAGATAGTCGTGGATACTACTTTTACAATCTCCTTAAGCAAAAGGTGTTTGTTTCAAGACATACTACTTTTCTAGATAAATTGTTTATTCTTGAAAGAAATAGTGGGAGCAAAGTAGAACTTGAAGAAATTCAAGAACCACAAAGTAATCAACAGATGGAACAAGAGCTTACACCACATATTGATGAGGCACAGTCGGAAGCTCAAGTTACACAATAACTTCATAGATTTAGTAGAACACGTTATGCTCCTGAGAGATATGGATTTCTCATTAGTGAGAGCAATGATGTGTTAGTCATAGATGATTATGACCCTACTGGTTACGAAGAAGTTATGTCTAATATAGACTCTTTGAAGTGGCGCGAAGCCATGAAATCCGAAATGGATTCCATGTATGAGAACAAGGTATGGACCTTGGTCGAGCCACCTGAAGGGATAAAACCCATAGGGTGCAAGTGGGTCTTTAAAAGAAAGACTGACATAGATGGTAACATTGTTACATATAAAGCATGGTTAGTGGCAAAAGGTTATAAACAAAGGCAAGGAATTGACTTTAAAGAAACCTTTTCGCTAATAGCTATGTTTAAATTCATTAGAATTTTGCTTGCCATAACTGCTTATTATGACTATGAGATTTGGCAAATAGATATCAAGACTGCATTCCTTAACGGGAATTTGCAAGAGGATGTGTACATAACACAACCTGAGGGTTTTGACTTCATTGATAGTCATAAGGTATGCAAGCTACAAAAATCCATTTATGGACTCAAGCAAAATTCAAGGAGTTGGAACATTCATTTTGATGAGACAATCAAAGAGTTTGGTTTTCTTAAGAATGAAGACGAGCCTTGTGTATACAAGAAGGTGAGTGGGAGCACTGTTGTTTTCTTAATACTTTATGTAGATGACATATTGTTGATGGGAAACGACATACCTTTACTACAAACCTATAAAGGTATGGCTGTCCAAAAGTTTCTCCATGATTTGCAGGTATGGATGGTGAGTTTAGTCTCTGAATTGTAGCAGTTGTTGTGTTTACAGGTCCATTGGTTTGTTGAGGGCAACAGGGGTGATGGTAGGGATGGTATTGGCTTGATAGTTGTGGGTTTGGTTTGGACTCTTGTATCTGTTTTGTGCTTTTTCTTGCAAGTCATGGGCAA
Source organism: Mitragyna speciosa (assembly GCA_024721245.1). NCBI lineage: Eukaryota > Viridiplantae > Streptophyta > Magnoliopsida > Gentianales > Rubiaceae > Mitragyna > Mitragyna speciosa. The sequence goes on along the minus strand of JAMWEH010000946.1, from coordinate 8,925 downwards.
CAGGGTGTGAAGGGGGTGGAGGATTTGAGGATGTGATGTTTGGCGATTTTTGAACAAACAGTGAATGGAGATGACAATTTGTGGAGGTGTTTGTGACTGGAGTTAATAGAGGTTGAAGGGATGGCAGGGATGAATGGCTATTAATTGTTTGGTTGTAATTTGGTGGGTCAGTTTGATTGAAATGATGGATTCCGAGGCTGTAGGAGTTGGGTCAGTTTGATTGAAAATGGTTCAAAGTGGTGATGGGTCGAATTGGCAACTGATTTGGGTATTTTCTTCAAACGGCAAATTTGGGACTAGTGGTGCATGGGTGATTTCAGGGGCTTTGGAAAGTTGACTTTGGAGTTGATTTTTGCAGGTTCTAGTGGCTGTTCTGCTTGATTTTGAACAGTGATGGGTGGCCACTAGATGGGGGAAAGAACAGTGATGAAGAGAGAAGAAGAAGGACCCCTAAAAAAAATGAAAAACCCAAACAAAATTTACCAGGAAAAAAGAAACAATGAACAAAGAACAGTAACAAAAGAAAAGAAAACCCTAAGAAATTTTCAGTAGTAGAAAGTAAGAAAACCCTAAAAATTTCAACAACAACAACAAATAATCATGTAAATGAATTTTAGGGTTTAAGATGATACCTTATGATGGGAGTTGATGGATTAAATCTTGTTAGCTTGATGAATGAAGACCAAAATTTCTTTTCTTTTTCTTGAATTTTTCTCCTTTTGATCTTAGTGTGTGAAAGAAAGGTGTGTTTGTGTGTGTTAGATCATACTGTGTGCCTTTTCAGTGTGTTAATGTGTGTGTTAGATCCTAATTTGTGAGTTTTTGTGTGTTAGTGTGTGTGTAGGAATTAATGTGTAAAAGTGTGTAGTGTTTGCACAAGAGTAGTAAGTGTGTGGTATTTTTCTAATTAAGTCCCCTTTTTTATTTTTTCAATGGGAATATTTATAGGGGTTAGTAGTCTTGGCTTCTAAGAATGCCCAAAAATAACCAAAATCTCAATTTGACCCTAAAAACAATTCTTTTACATAAAAGATTAAAATTAAAACTAAAAGAAATGTCATGATTTTTCTAAAAACACCTAAAAAGTGAAAAATAAAAAAAATGTAAATAACAAATTTTATTATATCACAAAAAATTTTGATCAAAATTACATTTGCGCGTAAAATGACCGTTTTACCCTTAAACAAGGTATTTTGAGAAAAAATAATAGTTGACCATAAAAAATGGTCAAATATTAAAAATAGACTTAAAAACCTAAAAAATAAATCTATAACCCAAAAAATTAGCAAAAATGGCATTCAAGAGGTAAAATGACCATTTTGCCCTGTACTGACAAAATATACAGAAAAATAGCTATTGGCCTCGAAAAAATTGCCAAAAATTTAAAAACAAGCCAATATTTTGAAAAATAAATTTAGAACCCAAAAATGGATGAAAATTGTATTCACGTGGTGAAATGACCATTTTACCCTTGAACTGAAAAAATTTACAAAAAAATATCTATTAATATGAAAAAAAATTATAAACATGTATGAAAGTACGAAATGTGTCTTTAGAGCCCAAAAAAAATGGCAAAAATATTTACATACTGAAAATTATTATTTTGACCCCTCGAAATAGTTGACTTTGCTCCTTTTGCTCAAAAATCAGAATTTGACCCCAGAAAAATAGAAAAAATGCCACCAATGTTGGAAAACTAAACAGTGTGTCAAAATTTGGTGTCTACAGTTTGCCCCTCTTTATCAGGAATCTCGCAAAGATTTCAGACAAAGACTAGAGAACACCAAATTTCAACTCACCTAAATGTAAAAACCAATTCAAGTGCAAACTAAACATCCAATATGTATGGTTTGAGAATGAGATGAGATGCAAACCAATGAACAAATGAACATAGAATTGATTAAATCCTTGTATGGTCTAAAGCAAGCTCCTAAACAATGGCATGAGAAATATGATAAAATAGTTTTATCAAATGGCTTTAGACACAATGAGGCAGATTGGTGTATTTATTCAAAATTCACCAAAGATTATGGTGATAATATGTCTCTATGTAGATAATATGTTAATTATAGGAACAAATATGCAAGGTGTAAATAAAACGAAAGAGTATTTGATCTCTAAATTCAAAATGAAGGATTTGGGAGAGGTAGATACTATCTTAGGGATCAAAGTTAAGAAGCATCGTGGGGGTTATGCAATTTGTCAAACAAATTATATTGACAAAGTATTGGCCAATTTTTATTATTTGAGAATAAATGAAGTTAATACCCCATTTGATGTTTCTAATAAACTTGTAGAAAATTTAGGAAGGACTATTAGTCAATTCGACTATGCTAGTACTATAGGTAGCTTGATGTATGCTACGCATTGCACTAGACTAGATATTACTTATGTAGTTTGCAAACTTTGAAGATACACTCATAATCCTAATACCGATCATTGGAAAGCCCATGGAAGAGTACTAGGATATTTAGAAGGACAAAATTTTATGGATTGTTCTATAACAAGTTTCTTTCAATATTAGAAGGATTTAGTGATGCTAGTTGGATAACTAGTGTGAAAGATAATAAATCAACATCCGGTTAGATATTTAAATTGGGTGGGGAAGCTATCTCATGGGCTTCAAAGAAACAAACCTATATTACTCACTCTACAATGGAGTTAGAGTTTGTTGCTCTAGCTGTGGTAGGCAAAAAGGTAAAATGGCTAAGAAATTTGTTACTAGATATAGAGTTGTGGCCACAACCAATGCTAGCCATTTCTTTGCAATGTGATAGTGAAGCAACTATGTCTACAGCATTTAGCCGGATTTATAAGGTAAATCTAGACATATTGCTCTAAGACATAAGTACGTAAGAAAGTTAATCTCAGATGGAGTTATAACAGTTGTTTACGTAAAATCCATAAACAATCTTGCTGATCCTTTAACAAAAGGACTTTTAAGAGATATGGTCAAAAGCACAATAATGAATATGGGATTTAGACCATTTTAGTTTGTCAAATGGCAATGGGAACCTAACCTTTACTATTGCATAGCAATACTAGATGCTTGATAGGTAAGAACAAGTTATCAGTTGACCGGTAGCAAGTACTGGTAATTTTATAAGTACTTATGAAGAGGAGGTTGAATAACAATAATTATTCCTAATGAAGTAACATGTGTCCAAGATATAGAACTAGGAAGTCATGTTGTAAGATTTCAAAAGTTAACTTCACCTATGTGAACACAAGAAGTGGTTCCGTTTCAATCAAGGATGGATAATAAACTTTGTAAGTTTTCATGAATTCAAGAGGTAGCATAAGGCCATATTACGGTGCTAAAGCTAACAGTGAATGTTTAAGAGAAAACGGTAAGATGTATGTGCATAAATTTTTTTCGATCATGTTATTTAGGAATTATGGTTTAAAAGCTCAAGCTTATCATTAATTTCAACATGATTTTGAAATATTTATGCTAATAATAGGTTTAATTCAAAAGTCACCTATTATATGCATAAATCTTAATGAGTTTTGATACATTTCATCACTAACTAAGTGGGGGATTGTTGATAATAGTTAGTGATGAAAGAATTGTGTAAATTAAAGATAAATTAATAAAGAATTTATCTTTAAATGTTGGAAAATTGGACATAAGCTCAGGCAACAATGAAATGGTCAGCCACGGCATGAGCCGGGGGTAAAGAGACCGCAGCTCATTGAATAATTGGACAGAATGTTTCTGTTCTTAGCTGCAACATGAGCTGCTGCACAACTCACACCGCGGCCACGAATAGAAAGTTTTTGTCCAGGAGCCACAACCTGAGACGCAGGTAGGGAGCCACGGTCACAAACAAAAAGTTTATGTCCACGAGCCGCAACTTGAGCCATGGGTAGGGAGGCCGCAACTTAGCCTGCGGCTTGCAAATAGAAAAAACGTTATTTTTATTTGCAACTTGAGCCGCAGCTAATCTCAATAGATGAGCATTGTAATTTTTTGTTGGCAATTTTGAAGAGTTTTCTTCAAAAGTTTTCCAACTGACCAAAATTCATTCAACTTTAATTGGAACGGTGTCATTTCATTTGAATATCTTCAAATGAAAAGGTATCTATTCATGAATTATTGTCTCCACAAGACATAAAAATTCAAGATAGATGTTTGAAAAACTCTATAAATAATAGATTTTAACACATTCAATGTATCTTAAGCATTATTCTTCCTTAGATTGTAAAACTACCAAATATATCAGACACTTTATTCTCTTACTCATTTTTTGGGAGTTATTTCTCTTTTGCTAGAGGGAAATACTAGTTTTGGCTTTGTTATTCCTGGAGGGGATTTCCATTAAACCCGAGTAGCAACAGAGTGGGGGCAAATTTCCTCAAGGAAAGTGATATACACGTCAAAGCCTATCATTTGTATTTATTGACTTTCATAGTCTTTCCTACTATTTGTACTTAAAATTCCCAACAGTGATGCACCTAGTTTTGGTAATTTGGGAGTGAGGTGAAGTTGCTGCTATTGCTATTTGTTTCATCAATTGGCTGCTGTTGTGGCGCTGATGAGTTGATTGGTATGGTATTAATTGGGACTGTGAGGTTGATCTTGAACAGTAATGGGGCTAGCTAAGGTAATGTTTTTGGAGACTATTTTGTTTGTTGGGGTGGTGCTTCTAGGAGGCTAAAGAATGAATGTGAGCTGGGCTAAGTTAGGCAATGGCACCTAGTGATTGATTTGGTGGTGACATGGAGGCGCACTACTTTGTCGACTGGAGAGGGGTAGAAATGGAGCTTTGTTGAAACTCCAACTAGTGGTAGAAATTTCAATTGAGGGACTAACTGTAGAGGTTGTTTGTGACTGACTGCAGAGGCTGAGGGTGAACGGGAAGTGACTGTGAAGGCTGACTGGTGGTTTGGTGGTTCAAGGGGTTGTTCAAGCTGGTAGAGGGGCTGTTCTAGAATTGCTATGGGGATGTGATAATGATCTTGGTTAGGCGTGTAGAGGAAAAAGGGTAAGTTGCAGGTGTCGAGTAGTGGTTTATGATGGTTTTGGGTTTGATTGGTAGTTAATAGGGCTGTGATTCTAGGTGATTGGGGGCTATGATTGACGAAGTAGTGGTGGCAGCTGTGGCCCTGGTGATAGAACTAACGATGAAGGATTGTGGCTACAGACTAGGTCTGATTGTTGCTTCTGGCTTTGTAATAAAGTTGGGGATGATGGAACTTTGGTAGTGTTTTAGGTAATTGTTGATTTGGTTTTGGGAGACAATGGTGGTGTTGGAGAAGAGGGAAATCAGGGGCTAGTGGTGGTCTTTCTATGGCTGAATTTTGGTTTGCTTGAGTATGTGATTGTTAGTGGTTTTCTGGAAGTTGTGATTTGGCTGGGTTATTGTGATTGGTGTGAACTTTGCATGTTATTAGGGCTATTCTGGATGATTAATTTATTGTGGTAAGGAAAGGGAGTGGAATGGGGGATTGATTGGTGACTGTCAACAATTGGGCTAATGGCAATGGTGGTATTTTGACAGTAAGGGGGTAATTAGGTGGTTGCTTTGGTAGTGGAGGGACTTTTGCAGGTCTAGAAAAATGGTGGTGATGGATTTTGGTGGAGGTGAATTGATGGCTCAAATGTAGTTTGCTATTGTTTGTGTTGAATTGGGATGGTTTGGGTAGATTTTGATGGTGGTTTTGGATTTTTGGAATGGTTGATGAATTAGAATGTTTACTTGTGTGTGTGTAAATTTGTGAGTTGTGTGGATTAGTATGTGAATCTATGTTTGCAGTGTGTATAGTGTGTGTGAATCTGTGTGCGTGCTAGTGTGTTTATAGATTGTGAATATGTGTGTGTGTTGTCTGTGACTGTGTGTCTTTGTGTGAATCAGTGTGCACGATTGTGTGTTTGAGTGTCTGATGATGAGTGTGTGTTTGTGTGTGATGTGCGTGAGACGATATGTGTGATTGTGAGTTGTGATTATGTGAAATTATTGTGTGATTGTGTGTGGTGTGTTTATGCGTGTATAATATGTGAAGATAGTGTGTGTTCTTGGTGTGTGGTGTGTGCTTATATGAAGATGTTCTTGGAGTGTGGTGTGTGCTCTTGGTGTGTGGTGCGAGTTTGTAGTAGAAAAAATTAAAATCTCTCTAGGATTTCCCCCCCCCCCCCCTTCTTTTATTTAATCCAAAAATGGGCTATTTATAGTGCAAGAGAGTCGTATCCTCTAAGAAATGGAGAAAAGACTAAAATGTCCTTAGCAACAAATTTACTATTTTACCCTAAAAATGATATTTTGACACACAAAAAATTACAAAAATATCATGATTTTTCTAAAAAGACCCACAAAAATCAGAAAAATGCAAATAACAAATTAAATAAATGAAAATTAGGGTGAGAAATAGATTTGTGTGGACAAATGACTGTTTTGTCCTTGAACGTAGTGTTAACCAAAAATAGCAATGGACCCCGAAAATTTACCAAAAGTTAGAAATAGACTTTAAAAATCTAAAAAACGAATTTAGAACCTAAAATTGGCTAAAAATGCGTTCAGAGTGCGAAATGACCATTTTGCCCTGTAATGACGAAATGTACAGAAAAGTAACAATTAATCCCCAAAAAATCACAAGAAATTCGAAATATGTACCAAAGTACAAAATGTGCATTTAGAATTCAAAAATCAATGAGAAAATATTTACACGCTAAAAATTACCATTTTGCCACCGGAATTGTTGATTTTGCCCCCTTTACCGAAAAATTGAAATTTGATCCTAAGAATAGAAAAAATGTCCCTTAGTGTTAGAAAAATAATTTGAGTGTCAAAATTTGTGGTGTCTACAATAATGACTCATTTCATGAAATATAGAATGCAAAAAACCTTTAGGTACTTTTAATTCTACAATCATGAAACAAAGAAATAACCTTATAGTTATTGTCATAAGTGGGTCATTTCATTCATGATTTAATGACTCACAATACAAAATGTGAGATACTCATAGGACAAGTTTTAATTTTTTCTTAAAACTTGTTCCCACAACTTGTAAGTTATGTACACAAATACCAAAATGCATATTAAAGATAAACTAATAATGGTATACCAGTGTTTTCATATACCAAAAGTTACATCCTGTGCATCTCTATAATAACTAATAACATCATTCACAATAGAAATGAATAATGACAACTTATTATGATTTACAAGTCGTGAGTTTCAACCTTACTCTAATACCATTTGTTAGAAAATTGAGATTAGCATCTTCAACCATGACTTATAAATCATAAATAAGACATCAAACATGCCCTATGCCATTGAGTATGTCTCTAGTTGGAATTGTATAATTATTACAAGTATCTTGATATTCCTTCTCCCATTCCTTTTATGTTTGCTCTTATGATGCAATAACACACAAACTTAATCAGTGAAGCAAGCGACCAAAAGCCTATTTATAGATGCAGTGAAGTGAGTGACACCCGTCGTGCCCTAGGTTACGCTAAAACACAAGGTTAATTGATACAAAACCTTAATAATAATTCATAACTTAATACATACACAGTAAATACCCAAAAGAATGTCATTTCATTCATTCAAAATAATCATCATCCATTTACAATTCCATTTCCCCATCACAAAAATAACTGGGGAATCACATGTATAACCTATCTTACCAAAAATATGGCTATACAGTCGATGAACGAAAAATAACCTCTTTCTATGCCTAATGGAAAAGTACATTCTGAGAGGCCCAAAAGTCATTCCAATCTCCTTCTATAAATTCATCCCCTGTGAGATAAAACAATGGTGTGAATGATAAATCACCCAGTAAGTAGTAAATGATCTCTTTGCAGCTTGAGATCGTTACACATTTACATATAGATTTCCAGTACAAAGCAATACTTCACATTATTCATAATGATACATGGTCATTTCATAAGCAATTCCATTCAATTCACATTCATAGATCAATACAAGGAGAGCTCAAGTAGTTAATGGACAAACGACCCTAGATATCCAATTATTAACTACGACCCGGTTAACACAGTTCAAATCCAACTTTCACCCAATTGGTCCGGTTCAAATCTACCTATCACCTAATTAGTACGATTCAAAGAATATATCACATTCACCAATTTAAGGAACTAGTTCCGTCATAATCTATTTCACATACAAGAGCTCAACCAATAGTCATTCAAATAGCAAATAGGCCGCGGATATTCATTTCATAGTAAAACCAAACATAATCAAGCTCAAGCCCAATTTATACAAGAAATTAACTTTTCAAGACATTAGATTTAACAAAGTACATTTTCAAAATGCAAAGAGATTCAAATACTACTTACCTCGATCCAAAAGCTAGTTCAAGTAATCAAAGTAAGGATAAGCACTGTCTTCACCTATAACACATAATTAACGCCTGATCACATACTAAGTCTATTAAGAAATCATAATTGAGGCATAAAATCTAACTTAAAATGAAAAATGAAGTAAAAAGAGAAAAACTAGCATGATCCAATACATCAGCCATGGCTCACCCCAGAACCCTAGTCGCAACTCCAGCCGCGGCACGGCTGGTGCGCCGGATGAGTCGAGATCACGCGCTACACAACTTGCAACACTCCAAACTCACTCTCAACACATTCCAATTTCACTCAACATCATCCAACCACCAAATCAACTCCAAAATAGCATAAGAATGCCAAAGAAACACCACATTAACACAATATGCTACATAGATTATAAATCACACCCAAAATCACATATAACCCTCAATGTTCTTTACTCACATTCCATCACAAATCCACCATTAACACACACACACACACTAACACATAGCATATAGTCATTTCAAACACAAATGGCCCTAAACTTTCTAATCAACTAGCTATTCTACCCTTCCCTACAAGAAGCAAAGCTAAAGGAAGAAAATTGGGCTTTGAGGGGAAATTTACCTTGGTTAGGA
>JAMWEH010001110.1:0-29133 GCA_024721245.1 Mitragyna speciosa | reverse complement strand
AATGTTAATTCCAAGTCTAGTAAATAAAAACTCATTCAAGTGAACCGTCAATGCAAAGGCACGGTGATTACCTGCTGGAAGGTGCTAAGGGATGCAAGGATTGACCCTCCTATCCAGACACTGTACTTTCTCTCTGGAGGAGCAACAACCTTGATCTTCATGCTGCTAGGAGCCAAGGCAGTGATTTCCTTGCTCATACGATCAGCAATACCAGGGAACATAGTTGACCCACCACTGAGCACAATGTTACCATAGAGATCCTTCCGGATATCAACATCGCACTTCATTATAGAATTGTAGGTAGTCTCATGGATTCCAGCAGCTTCCATTCCAATGATAGAAGGCTGGAAGAGGACCTCGGGGCAACGGAATCTCTCATTTCCAATTGTAATGACTTGCCCGTCAGGCAATTCATAGTTCTTCTCAAGAGATGAACTGCTCTTAGCTGTCTCGAGCTCCTGCTCGAAGTCAAGAGCCACATAGGCAAGCTTTTCTTTGATGTCACGGACAATTTCCCGTTCTGCTGAGGTGGTGAACATGTAACCTCTCTCAGTGAGGATCTTCATGAGATGATCAGTGAGATCACGACCTGCAAGGTCAAGACGAAGAATGGCATGGGGTAGAGCATAACCTTCGTAGATTGGCACAGTGTGACTCACACCATCACCAGAATCCAGCACAATACCTATCAAGTAATACATCAAATACATGTCAAAAAGAGAACTTCCATTCAGACAAATTAAACCACAAAAGAAACTCAAATTCTGCATACTAACCAGTCGTACGCCCACTGGCATAGAGAGAGAGGACGGCCTGGATGGCAACATACATTGCAGGAACGTTAAATGTCTCAAACATAATTTGAGTCATCTTCTCCCTGTTGGCCTTGGGATTGAGAGGTGCCTCAGTGAGAAGCACAGGGTGTTCCTCAGGAGCAACACGAAGCTCATTGTAGAAAGTGTGATGCCAAATCTTTTCCATATCATCCCAGTTGCTAACAATCCCATGCTCAATGGGGTATTTCAAGGTCAAGATACCTCTTTTAGATTGAGCTTCATCACCCACATAAGCATCTTTTTGGCCCATTCCAACCATAACACCAGTGTGTCTAGGGCGACCAACAATACTAGGGAACACAGCTCTTGGAGCATCATCACCAGCAAAACCAGCCTGCAAGTAATTAACACCAACATTTATGTCCTGCCGTCAATTCATCAAACTATAAATACAACTCATATTAACCCAAAACCATAACAAAAAAACAACGAAGAGCAAAATATATAACCAAACACAGACTAACCTTCACCATTCCAGTTCCATTGTCACAAACGAGGGGCTGAATATCCTCGGAATCGGCCATCTCTTTTAGTGCTGGAAAAACCAATATACAATTAAACAAATGATCAGAAAATAAAAGGAAAAAGGAAAAAGAAAAAAGAAAAAAAAATACAAAGGCATAACTCAATCACTAAAGAACTTCAAGAAAATAAGAATAACCTTTTTGGGTTCCCAATATATCAAATGCAGTCATCTTTCAGGTAAAAGGTTTTAGACCAATCCCAGTAAAAAGGATAACCCAACAACAAAACAAATTACACTTTTAAGCCACCAACTACCGACTTCTAACCCTCTTTTTCTCATCCAATACACAAAATTTACCATAGAAAACAGCAGATCTAGAGAAAGATTCAAAAGATCAAGCAAATAAAACACAGCCCATCAATTAAAAAAACCAAAAACCGCCAAATAAGTGATTAATAATTCATTAATTTAGCTCAATTCAGACTACAACAATATAAATCTAATAGATCTCAGTTTAATAAATCAATTGCAATAAGATCTTATCAAATTAGCTTGACCAAGTTCATCAAAATTCAATTTTTAATCAAAAACTCAAAAAGATTCTCACTTTATACTAACCAGATACTCAAATCCTCAAAAGGGTATACACAGATCTCAAAAATTAAACTTTTAATCATAATCCAAAAGAATTAAAACAGGAGAATTGACCACAAGAAGTGAATACTAAGCAGAAGACTCAGATCTGTATCAACTTTTCTAGCATACCCAAGAAGATTTAGTAGATCTTTAAACATGATTGAAGCTAAAGAGTCAAAACCAACCTGAGAAATTGGAGAGAAGAAGAAGATGGCTGGAGGGCTGGCTTTGCTTTTACTTTTGGACTCGCTCAAAGACAACAGCAGCCTCAGCTGAACCGAAATGGGCAAGGTGCGACGAGATAGGCATATATTTATAGTACCTCTAACACAGTAGTGTGGTGTCTGCCTTTCAAAGTAGGGATTTGAATTTAAATATTTTTTTAATTTTTTTAATTTTTGTTCTTAAGAAATTGTGGTGAAAATTGAAGTTTAGCAGTGCCTGCCAAAAATGTTTGAATTTTGAAGCACCCTTGGTAGGTGTGATAAAGTGACAAGTATGCCCTTTCCCAAAAAACACACACTAGGTAATGAAAATGTTTGTTTAATTGAAAAAATATTTAGTAATGTAGTATAGTTAGATTCACAGTAGTCCGTTTGGTTAGATGTAATATTTTTCCTTAGAAAATTATTTTTTTAAGAAAATATTTTATATAAAAGGTTATTTCTTCTATAAATTTTTTGTGTTTGGATGAGAATGTAAAATTTTTTTAAATAGAATTTTTTTTTATTTTTAATATTGTCAGTTGGTCTTTCCTGCCGCAGGCAGGTTCTGAGATCAAATCTCACTTACCACAGCTAGGAAGGATTATTTAAGAGGAGGGAGAGAGTAGGTAGTATTTAAAGAGCCATACTCTCAATTGTATGTGGCAAACAATTTGGGGCCACTTAACATGTCATTGAGAGTCTCACCCCACTTGTGTGAGACAAGATACATTTGTAACACAATTGTGATTGATCAACAAAATATTGTTAATATGTAGGGGTTGTTTTGCTTGCTTAAATTGAAAATACTTTTCCAAAAATATAAATCATTTTAGTCTACCAAGGATACCCTAGATTCTTATACTTTATCACATGAGTCTCGCATAAACAAGGAAAACAGGAATATTAAATATCCAATGAAAGAAATTGTTTTTCTTTGATGACTTGTATTTAGTTTGAGTACTAGATAAGATTAAAAAATCAAATTGTAGTGTTACTAGTTAAAGTTTACAGTAATATGTTCTCTAATTTTAAAATGAACAAACAATTGTAGCATTGTATTATTTTGTAAGTTATGTTGCTGTATTAATTTTGCTTTATTGAAAATTATCATACTTATTTCAACACATAATTGTTATACATGGTCTTTTTTTTTTTTTTGAGGTAATTGTTATACATGGTCAATTCACATCTTTGATATAATCAAAGCTACCTACAATTAATATTATAGTAACATAGATGGAAGAAGCAAAAAATATGACGATAAATTTGAGTGTGACAAGCACGCTTTTCGCATTGCACTAAAATCTTACAAAGCCCAATCAGCATCTCTTCACTAATGAAAGCTCCCTACCATGTTAGAATTATGGTATAAATCTTTTTAGAAAATAATTGAAATTGAATAAAATATACAAATTTGGTGCACAAATTCTTCTTCAACTTTTTGTCTAAAAGTATGAAATGTATTTCACTATTTTCCATACCAATTAAGTTTTTTAATCTACCCAAATTACCAAATTAGATAACAACTCAAATACCTTTTCGTTACTTATAAATTGTAGGAAGTTAATTTTTTTACTCATTCTTTATTGCAAAAGCACAGCAAAAATTAGAGATTCTTATCACTTTCAAACTTTAATGTTCATCCATGATTACAAAAATAAGTTTCAACATAAGTAACTGTTATTTTACACATATAAAGAACCATAGAGAGATTCGTAAAAGATATATGTTAAAATTCTTTCCTTTTATGTTTTAATCTATATCGCTAGAAAGAATTAAAGTGTATAATGGTTATGCATTTGATCACAAAGAAACAAAGCATAGCGTCAAAGATTAAAGTGAAATACTCTCCACACATTTTACCCTCATTCTTGGTCTTGTTAAAAAGTAATTGTTTTAGCTAACTTTCTTTTGGAAAAAATTATTGAATAACATCAAATTTCCATCAAGAATTGTCACGTGGAAGATTGAAATTTGAGAAAACATAAAAATATGCAGAAACTGAAGTTCATAAATTAGACGCTTTCGATACAAAATTGACAATCTTTAGAATATGGGAATTTACATGGCTATGAAATAATTTTAAAAGCTTTATAACTACAAAATTTCCAATTGCAATATAAGCACAAAGCTAAAAACAATTTCTTATGTCTCTATAGTTGTGAACTACATAAGTGTATTTTGGTCAATTAAAGAACTTTGAACAATTGGAAGAGTTACTTGTGGGCGACTCCAAGTAGAATAAAAAAATGGAATCATTCCAACCACCAAACAAACAATCGGATGTGAACTAGTAGTTTTGACAGCCTTGTAACGCGTTTCGTCTTGTCTCGTGAGATTCTCTCATTTATATTATATGTAATGTCTTTCGGCTACAGTGACACGTGAGTGTGTGAAGCGTTATCGACTAAAGAGGAGGCTTATTGATCAGAATATACGCGAAAATAAAAACGCTTCAAATTGTATAGTTGGTATACGTTAGGTGTACGAATATATGCTCGACGTGCTTCTGAAGCACGTCGAGCAAGATTTTTTTTTTTTTTTTGCCCACCCGACGTGCTCGAGCTCGGGCCGGTCAGTTGGCTAGCTGACCAACTTGACCAGGAACTCTTTTTTTTTTAATTTAAAAGTCAAAAATGTTTTTTGGTTTTTAATAGAAATTGGATGAATTTTTCCAAGGGTTTAGGGTTTATGGTTAAAATTTGAGTTTAGGGTTTAGGGTTTAAATTTAGAGTTTAGGTTTTAAGAATTTAGAATTTGGGATATAGGTCTAACTAATCAAACGTATAAATCCTCTTTAAAACCCTAACACTAAACCATAAACATAAACCCTAAACCCTAAAATAAAAAATCTTAATCATAAACCCTTAAAATAAATTTAAAGTTTAGGGTTAACATATTTAGTTTTTAGAGTTTAAATTTAGTATGTAGGGTTAACATATTTATATGTCTTGATTAATTAAGATCGGTGATTTTTTTATATGTTCGATTAATTAAGATCGTTGAATATTTTATAAACAATTTTAAGAATTTTGAACTTTAGGGTTTAAATTGAGTGTTTAGGATTTGAGATTTAGGGTTTAAATAATCGAATATACAAACCCTCCCTGAAAACCCTAAACCTAAAAACCAAAATTCTTAATCCTAAACCTTTAAACCAAATTTAGGGTTTAGGGTTAACCTATTTTACTTTGAAGAGTTCAAATTTAGTATTTAGGGTTTAGGGTTTATATGTTCGATTAATTAAGATCGTTGAATATTTTACAAACGATTTTAAGAATTTTGAACTTTAGGGTTTAAATTTAGTATTTAGGATTTGAGATTTAGGATTTAAATAATCGAATATACAAACCCTCCCTGAAAACCCTAAACCTAAAAACCAAAATTCTTAATCCTAAGCCCTTAAATCAAATTTAGGGTTTAGGGTTAACCTATTTAACTTGAAGAGTTCAAATTTAGTATTTAGGGTTTAGGTTTTATAATCCTCGATTAATTAAGATCGTTGAATATTTTATAAACGATTTTAAGAATTTTGAACTTCAGGGTTTAAAGTTTAGTGTTTAGGATTTGAGATTTAGGAGTTTAAATAATCGAATATACAAACCCTCACTGAGATTTAGGGAGCCGTTGATCAACGGTATTAAAGCCGTTGATCAATGGCTCAAAACTTAAAAAAAAAATTATTTCTGGCACGACGTGCTTTGAAAGCACGTCGTGCTAGACGATCAGGCGGGTCAGCCTGACCGCTGACCAACCTGACCAACTTTTCTCAGCTGGTCAGGCGGGTCAACTGGTCAAGCTAACGGGCCTGACTTCTGGGCAAAAAAAAAAAAAAAAAAAGCTCGACGTGCTTCAGAAGCACGTCGAGTATAGATTCGTACACCCAATTTCAACCTAGCTATACAATTTGAAGCAATTTTATTTTCGCGTATATTCTGATCAATAAGCCCTAAAGAGGATGGTCGCACGAGTTTTGCTACTTTTCTTTGTTTATAAGATCTATATTATATATTTTTTTTTGCAAATAATCCCGAAGAGTTAAGGGAATAGAGAAGGGAGAAACCTAAAATGTATAGGATGTATATTATATTTGAATCATGTTCTTTGGAAGAGCCTGCCAGTAGTTAGCTCAATTTGGATTAGCTGCATTTTTCTTCCTTGTTCCTCATAAAAAAAATCTTTTATATTTAGAAAATTACATAATAAAATCCTAATTAAGACTTGTCCAAGTTTAAACAAGAGTACAGGTTTTTCCTTACAACCCAACTAGTAGCTTAAAATCTTTGTGGGATTTTAAATTTTTTTGTCTACTAAACTATCTTGAAATCGACACAAACAGAGTAGGCAAGAACAGTTTAGATTCTCTATCTAATTTTTTTTTTATGTCTAATAGTGTCTAATATAGAACTAAGCTATATCAATATGAAACTATATAAAATCACGTCTTTCTATTTAGTGATAGAACATAATTCTGTATTAGACACAGTTGAATACCAAAAAAATTGAACAAAGGATCTGATTCGAGACAAGAAGGGTCTTTCACTCACTTAAAATATTTAAAGAATTTTGTGTTGATCCCTTCAATAGTTGAGATTTTTCTGAAGTCATTTCCCCTAAAAGCAAATGCTTTGTGATGTTGTAAGGCATGGGTTCTCGCTTCTTTCACGGGATCATGCCAATTTCCTTCCTTCTGTTGCAAACAACTTATTAATGCCAATTATGTAATTCAAATTTTGGTACAAAATCTCGTAAAAGGTTATGTAATTGCACACAAAAATTAGCATTTTTGTTTTGTGTTTCGTGCTTTCCTTTTTAACTCTCACAACAACATGAAAGACAAATTCTTTAAGATGGTGGAGTTAGGTTTAATTTTGGAACCGCGTCACTATTTCTATTCTTATATTGGGGATGGCGAAATTGGAGCTCATGCCCACTAATGTGAATTAAGGGGCATTACAGCTGCACTTGTTGCAGCTGATTTGTAAGTATTATATTCTCCTTTTTATATTAAATTTCAGTTATATTAAATTATCAATTGTTAGTAGTTACGAAGTGTTTGGTTTATAGGAATGGAAATCGCGATGTGTATAAAAATTAATGATGTCATATTGTTCGATATATCACCGTGGTGATGAAAGTGTCAAAACTTGCTTCTCATTGATCCTCATTTGTGACTTATGTTTTGAATTAATTAAGACCCTATTCTCAATAGTTTTGTTTATCTGATTTTAGTTTTGATTTTTAAAAAATCTATTATGTGATGTTCTCAACTATTTTTTTTTACAATGTTTTTGGATTATTTAAGTTAAAATCAGGAGCAACTAATTTTCAAGTTTTTCTAAAATTAATTTTTATAAAATCAGAAGCTATTGAGAACAAGCCCTAACTAATTAACTATTCCTTCTATTCTAATTAACTATTCGAATATGGCTTGAATCGAGCTCGAGCGCTAAATGTAAAAGCTCGATGAGCTTGAGCTCGAGCATAGTTAGTTAGTAATGGAGCTTAGCTTGAGCACATGATATTCGAGCTCAGCTCAACTCAATACACCCCTAGTGTCAACTCAAATTAGTGTCTTTAATTACAAATTATAGTAATTAAAATATTTTCTTTTTTAATTTTTTTTCAAAATTTAGTTACTGGTATGTGAATTTTACATGACTGGATTTCGATAAGATTTTGGCAAAACTAGTCAATAGGATTAATCGTACTAAAAAATTGAAACATTTGGTATTAGATTTGCTTTCGTTCAGACTTTAAGGATGTAAACTACCAATACCCCAAATATTGGATATCAAAATAGCAATTCTTTCTATTTTATAATAGCAAGTTTATATGCACCATACATATCTCTTATCCAAAGTTGAAATTCTCGTTTTACACGTGTGGTATGTATCCATACTCAATAGAACAAGCAAATTGTAGAGTGTCGGTATAAAAAAGATTAATTCCTAAACTATTAGCCCAAAATTCTTAACATAAGTTGTAAATACTCCGGCTGACATCTTCTACACCAATTAATGGTTAATATTTCAACTAAGATGCAACATTTGAGGTGTTAGATGCTATAGGTTGAAAGGAAAAATTACATTGAAACCCTTGAACTATAGGTTGGTTGGAGGCATATTTACCCCATTAAACTTTTAATTGTTTCCGTTAAACCCTTAACTTTTTAGCTTGTCCCAAGCTACTCAAACAGCTAACAAACAGTCCCGTTTTGAACAAATCAGTTGTCGAGTTAAAATCCATTGGACTACATTCATTGCCCTCTGATTTCGGCCCGTTTACCAAACATAAAAGCTCTATCCACTCCATCATCTCCCTCCCATACACAATGATGCCATATTAAATTCTGATTCTCATAGCTCAGGACAAAAATATTTCGCATATTTTCTTATCAACCCCATATTTTCATCTCATGCCCTATCCTTGCCAATCCTTGTGTCGGCCCAAACTGTAATACTTTACATCACAAGGCTCAACAAACCAAGTCATCATCTTTCCACTTGCAACAACGCAAACCATTTCCTCCGGGGCCATTATCTACATAGCCTACTCAAAAGTTATCCCAAAAATTCGAAATAATGAGGCAGACATTAAGAAGTAGAAATTAAAAGCTATTTTTTATACCTCAATCAAAAATGGGGATGCTGGTGGCCTTTGCTTACCTTGCTTCCTTGCACCATTAATATATAATATCTAAGTAGTACTAGGAATTTTCATTAGTATGAATTAAATATTGGTGCGATGGTCGCAGTGGAGTTATAGGATTGAAAGTTGATAATGAATTTAAGATCGAAAATGGGATCTCAGTCGTAAACATCCGTTTGGGAAAATGAAAGAGAGATCCTTGTTCATTTGTGTTCAAAGCTGCAGATGAATTTGCTTCATTAAGTTGCCACATTATTTTGGATGTGTTAGAAATTTGCAGGCAAAGGTTTTAAAAAAGAAATACCCAACAAATGGAGGTTTAGAAAAATCGTATTCTTGAAAATAGAAAAGAAAAGGAAAGAGACAATCATTGGCTTAAGCTGTCCGTGAAGGGTAAGTCTTTCTTTTAGTGATACATAGATAACATAATTAGATACCGTTTATTGAATTGGATTAATTTGACATAAGTTGAAAGTTCAAGGGGACAGTGTGCTAGTGGCTTATAGTTCAGGGGGGTTCACTGTATTTTACTCTAAAAAAATTCAAATAATTGCGCCCCCCCCCCCCCCCCCCCAAAAAAAAAGAAAATAATGAATATCCATAAGAATCTATACCTGTCATTATTAAATTATGACATAGAAAAAAATATGCCGAATGAATTTGGAAATTATATTTAAAATCCTTTGAATTAATCCTAGTTTTTTTCTTTTTTTTTTTTTTGTCTAAAAGGCAAATTATGAACCCAAATGTTTGTACTAACTGACATATCAACCTTCAAACTGTTATTACAAACAAACACTTTCCGTCCTAAATTTATGTAATGTGTAGCTTTTTCCCAATTATTATCAGATTTAACAATATCTTACAATTATAAACTTTATAGCTTGAGCTCAAGGTCAAGAGTAGTTAAGGAACATCAGAGACCGTGACTTAAAAATGATCTCTAAGTGTTAACAGATGATTCAAGTCGTTTGTGTATAAGCTAAATTTTGATAAATGAATTCAATTTTTGTACCTGTAAGCTTAAAGGAGGACTTGAGCCCCATCCAATGTACAAGTGGGTTCCATTTAGGAAGCAATACAATGCACAATCTGTACAAATAATAGCGAGTGTGCACATGTTAACTGTACGTGTTTCTTGAACTGAATTCTCCCACCACGTGAATGCTTTTATAATGCTTGAGAATTTTTGAAAGTTTAGACTAAGAGATTTGGATGGATTTGGATACCAAATCATCAACCTAAATTCCCAATCTTGTTCGAGTAACTTAGTGAGATTGGTTACTAAAATCCACCAAGTTGCGTAAATTTGAGGTGTTAACAGACCCCAAGAGATATTTCATTAAAAGGACCACACAAAAAAAAAAAGGTGACAAATTTTTGTGCTTCTGCGAGACAACATATTGGACTTTGTGTATTCACAATTAGGAATGTGCAAGGTTGTAGAGTTAGTGCTGGATGCATCACAGCTGAGGCAAGCTCCATGATTATTTGTGATACAGTCATAGAGGATAGTTTTAAGGTTCCAATTCAAAGGAACGTGAAGATAATTGATGCTAAAATTAACTCCAAATTGGCATACAGATTATCAAGGCAAATGTTAACCATGACGAGTCCTCGCCATGCTGCCCGAGATTTGCAGGCTTATTCCCCGTTTAATAGTTGCGATGTCTATAGAGAAAGCTAGAGTCAACTTTTTGAAAAAAAAAAAATTACCCTCTTGAAAGCAGTAGAGTAAACTTTTTGAAAAATATTACCCTCTTGAATTAGTAAAGATAGTAGATAAAGATGAGGTAAATTAGTTAAGCAAATGTAAAAATTCAAATCAGTTAGTTCATAAATATTTTCAAAAAAAAAAAAGTTCACAAATATAAATGCTCTCTCTATCAAGAACAGCTCACCTTTTCCCCAAAAACAATAAAACAAAAGAAAAATGACACAGTGAACGAAATTCATCCCTCTCTTGTTAGTTTTGGCTTGAGAGAGTAGATATTCTCTATCCCTTATTCTCCAGTTCGAAAGTGGAGAAGGATTGAAAACAAAGTTTAATATTGACGAACATTTGTATTCGTTTTTCAAGCCATCCTGATCATGTTCCTTGATGCATCCACAGAAGGAAAGCTGAAAAGAAAACTTTTTCTCTTGAACACATACTTATTTTCTGTTTGTCTTGTCGAACATTTCTTTTGCTTTTAAAGCTGTGGCATAACGCTCAAAAATTGACGGTTAAATAAAACAAGCCCTACCTCTTAAAACAATCAAAAATCTTTCTTAATCTTGTTTTTCAGTTTCAAAACAAGAGAAAGGAATCCTCTCAATAACTACCTGAATCAATCACCAATCAAAAAATACATGTGCTATGTGCTGCACGTAACACCTGCAGCTTTTAGAGTTCCATTGCGCTGATAAATAGCTAAAATGCATAAATTATACAACTGAGATTTACACAAGTAGCAACACGGAGGCAGACGTCTCATTTACCATAATAAGCATATCTAATGTGCATATGAGCTTGAACCACAAGTCATGTACAATTCACATCATTAAACAACTGTAACAATGTACAGAACAGTCACAGAGCTGAACCTAGCCTTCATTAGCCATAACTGAACAAAATTTGGCTAAGAAAGTCAAAGGAGAAGGAATAATACACAACAGGAGGAGCAAGTTACCATAGAAGACATCATCACAAGCCATGGCAGATGTCAAACAATGCAATGTCACCAACATCAAAATATACATTGTTGTACAGGAGTTCTTGATAACGCACCAGCTACATGAAGGACCCCTTACCAAAGCAGGCTACTGGTTCTGATATTACAAATTAAAATTGGCAGTTATTTGACAAGAATACAAGGGAAAAAAAAATTATCTACAAATTTTCTTTCTTTTTAGAAATTTTGTACTTATCAAACCAGAGAAGTTGTCGTCTTACCAAAACATTTTCGTAATTTACAAAAAGCACTGCCAGACATGAAACAACTGCAATCCAGTTTTCAGCCTAGAACGATCTCTCAAGGACAGTCTAAAATGTGCAAGTGCTTACTATGACACCAGATTTGTTTTCCTCATCCTTTCTCACTGACTAATTAACTCAGAAGACTTAGTTCTAGCACATTGGATTATTTGACAGCATCAGACCTTTTATTCCACAAGAAGAGGTTCCATATGAAAATTGGGGCACAGCAATTATCTCTTGATGGCGTTTCTCCAGTAGAGTCAATTATAGCAAAGGATTCCATAAAAAAACAGTTGACAATGAGTGCTGAATGCCAAATCTCATGAACATCCCCCTCCCGAAATGCACCCCGTCCCCAAAAAAAAAAAAGAAAAAAAAAGAGAGGAATACTAAGAAAATTATATTATCTGCAGTCCGTCAGAAAGATTGAAGGATAAGCTAAATACAACTGATGTTATGAGCAATAGCCCTATCCCTCTAATGCCCACTCCTTTTCAGACGAAGCAAATAATTCCTTATTACGCCCACTCAACAAGTTTCTGAGTAGGCTGAGTTAGAAATTTGAGAAATGTCCTTTCTCAGCCTTTCATCTCTTCCAGTGCATTTATCTTCACCTACCCCTGTGAAGTTGAAACAGATTATCTTTGCCTTCTATGTATAAATCTCAAAGAGTTGATTGCAAAACCTTGTCACATTAACTATTGGCATCATCTCAGTGAAAGAACCATTTGCCCCATAGCAGACACTTCCTCTCAATAATGCAAAGCAAAATTTTAGTGTACCACAGGATGAGACAACCATTTTGCTGCTTTGGACTCTGAAAAAGAAGAAAAATTCATTCTACCACAATAAGGTTGACAGATTTGATTTATGATCTAACAAGAGGATAGAGTTATTAATGCTCTCTGTTTCTCAATTTTCATCTCAAAAATTGGAGAAGAAATTAAATTTAAATGCATTTCTGCTCAGTAACTAAATGAATTTAATCCTTTACCCAACTCAAAATCCTAATCCAATGACTACAGTAAAAAAAAACTTGGTATAACAGATATCCAGATCACTGGATGCATACATTCACTAAAAAAAGAAGGAGTGCAAAAATATCTGGCGTAGTAAAAGGCAAAGACAAGCTACCAACTTTCTCAGGTAAGACCAAATCTAACTTGGTTCAATAATAGTACATGTGACATCTATAGCAAGGGTTTAACCATGATAGTGGCCTGTGATTGGCAGATTCCAAAGTTGCTCAAAAATTTACACAAGTAAATGTAAGTTTCACTAGTTTGTTCAAGTTGTGTTGAGAATTTGATCTCAACAGAAGTCATCGGCCAGGTAAAATGTGCAGACTATCATGTAATTCTTGGATCAAAGTTCGCAAAAGACTAATTTAGAAAAAGTAGTTCAAACAATTTGAACTGAATAAAATAATAATTATTTCCCTTTCCATGGAAAACCGTCTGAGTCAAAGCTCCAATTTCTGCACGACACCGTTAAGAACCTGGCTTTATATCTAGATGCTTGAGGATGTTAAAGAAGAACGGAGAATTGAATAATGAATCCCATATCCACATATATTACCAGAGTTCATGCCAAGAACATGATTTTTTGGTTAGGATAGCAAAAACAAAATTGTTCATGAACAGATAAGCTTTAATTTGTCACGTCAGCATAAAAGTAGTGCTCATGAACAACCGTCAATTAGATGCTTGAGGATGTAAAGAAGTACAGAGAATCAAATAATGAACCCAATTTCCACATGTTACCAAAGTTTGTGACAAGAATAATTTTTCAATTAGGCCAGCAAAAACAGAATTGTTCATGAAGATGTCAGGTTTAATTTGTCAAGTTAGCATAAAAGCAGTGTGCATGAACAACCATCTAACCGCTAGTAGGCCTTTTTTTTATTTTCCTTCTTTTTTAAATAACATAAATTTGCTTCGGAAGCAGAAGCTTAAGTACTTAGGCATTGCATGTCCAGAATTCTTGGCAGACTTGAAAAAATTCGATGTTTTTCAGAGTAATTTAAACTTCTTTTGTTTGATTTTATAAGGAAAAGTTCCACACAACTATGCGGTCTTCTCCAAAAGACTTCAAGATTATCTTATCATACAACAGTATAAGGTCTAATCTACAGAAAGCTGTTCATACAGGAGAAAATTGTAAAACTGAAGCTCCAGGTCATCAGTTTGCTTAAATTTTCTCAGCTGCCTTTTACTGCCAGAAAGTCACTGAATAATGGAAGTGGGGTATTCTTAGCTCTAGAATCACACAATGATTTGAGCAAGAAAACAAAATGTTAATTACCATTTTGAAAGCAATCGATGCATCATAACAAATAGACAGGCACAGGAAGCAGTGACAGAAAACTGTCACCATAATGAAAATTTTGACCCAAGTTGTGTCAATAATCTCAAGACACTGAACTACTTGACAACAAACAGCATATCCATAAAACAAAAAGATAAAGGAAACAGTTAAAATGATGAGAGAGAAAGAATGTCACCTCCTAAGAACTGGCTCACGCTTCAATATATTCACTCTCATAGCATTCAAAATCAAGAAAGGCCACACATGATATGTAGCTGGTTATCAGTTGAGGCATGCTTCTGAGACCACCTGTTGTGAGATGTTTGATGCAAGAAGTGTTCCACGGAAACCCTCTTCAGCCTTTTGCACGTCTATCTTGTGGTCAGAGAGCTCATCTATGGAAAATTAGAAACATATAGACATTTTAAAATGATTCCAAGCATAAGCTACTTCACTTTGCGACAGGTTAACAATTAGGACTTAATGCTCATCAAATACTTCAAAAGACAGCCAAAAATATGGAGCCAACCTTAATGGCTTGTAGAAAGGACATCACATGAATATGAAAAAATAAAATTCTGGAATGACATCACTTCATGTGATGAATTTTTTTTTTCTTGTTTCTGCTGGAAGAAAAAACAGAAAGGAAGGAAATATAAAATGGTTCCTTAAAAAGACACTTAATAAATTACCAGCATTCTCTTGATAATCAGATGCATAATGTTTCGTATTAACTATAGAGAAGGAATGACTAGCTACACACCAAGTAACAATAATGAATGGATATGCAAATCAATCACTTTGTTGATAAATTTTCAAGCAAACATTAACTGTGCAAATTCTACATTTTATATAACAAGCAATCAAAATTTCCTCAAAGCCACCCTCTTCTCTCCCAACCACCCCCAACCCGGGGCCAAAAGCACAAAAAAAAAAAAAAAAAAAAAGCCAAAGCTAAAATTCTGACCTAATACATTGTTGTTTGATTCCTAAACTTAACAGAAATTGGCTCGATTTCTAGAGCGACCAAACACAATGTAAGAATTCACAGAACCTTAAAATTCATATCATTTAAAAATGCGTTTGGACGTCTCAACCATATTCTACACCCAACAACATAAAATACATGTAAATTTTTGGATTAAGAATTCTTTATTCATGCTCAACTACCTTCCTGAAAATTAATTACCAGCACAAGGATTAAAAGTAATGAATGGAGTCAAAGCAGGAAATGTGTAAGAAATTTGATAAGTCACTAAATTTCCTTCTAGTTCAGTAGGGTTCACGCTAATCAATTTTTGTAAACATTCATCCAAGGGTCAGAAAAATACCAGCAATATCGCGATTCTCATGGATCTCTGAATCTGTTACCCATAGCAAATCACCAGGAAAAATATTCAAGTCAGCAAGACAAGCAGACTCCCCATCAATGGTTGTGGAACCTTTGTGAAGTATCTGATTTTCCTTAACAATCTGAAGATGTTAAAACAGTTACAAGGGTGTCAGAGAGCAAAGATAGTGAAATAAAAAGAGGGGCAGGAAGTGGGACCCCAAGCCATAACACAACTAACAGAAAAGAGGTAACAACTTTTTAGCTGCTTTTGCATCAAGCATGATTGATATCTTTGAAGGATAAGAACTGGCCCTTGTAATCTATACCAAGAATACTATATATGCCACTTTTCCAGGATAACAATACAAGAGAGGCTTAGAAACAGAACAAAGAAAAAGTAACAGACCATCGTTTGGACCACAGATGCATGAGCAGGAGATATAGAACTCAACTCTCCTCTCCCCCCCCCCCCCCCCCCCGGTCTCTCTCTCTCTCTCTCTCTCACGAAACTTAATCGATACAAAAGTTAATTCACGTCATCATTTTATCACATAAATTTCAGTTCTACTATAAGTGTGTGTAGCTGTAACTCTATGGACAATAAAAGGGGAAAATTTATTTATGTATGCTCATATCAATAATAGCCTACTCAAGAGAAACTAAAATAAGTCTAGAATCCAGCAATTAACAACATAAACCCACAGCAATAAACACAAACACATGGCCCAGGAATACAAATTTGTCCATAAAGCATTTTTGAACATTGCATAAATATCTAGCGATGAAGAAAATGACTGATAAAATATCTACAATATCACCTAACAGCCTTCCCCTTTCTCTTTTAGAATAGAAAGCAACAAGTCTTAAGAAAAAACTAGCAACATGATTCATCTTCCTGGGAACTACGGCAGATGATTTTGCTTTGTTTAGAGGTGATAGGACACTGCCGCAGGATGGAGATTTAAAAAGTGGGAAGCCTCACTCCAGTACATAGTAAACCATGTTGGAAGAAAGAAACAGAAGAGCTGTCGCAGATAAAATTTCTTTATAGAGCTTGCATTGCAGCTCACCTATGACTTTATAATAATGGTGCAGACAGAATATAGGGACGATAATGATCTGATTCTGCAGTTTTTGAATTCTAATCTAGACTCTTGTCTTTTATCCTTTTGCACTTCCCTAGTGCATATGAACAATTTTGTCTCTCTATTTATCAAAAAGTGAAAAAAGGGAAGAAAATTACACTGACATTTTAACAAATTATGAAAAAATTGAACATATCTAAGAGTCCTTAGTTTTCCTCTGGCAATATCAAGAAATAGATAATATGATAACATTCACAATCCTTCATTTTACACTTAATATAACCAGAAATTTCAAAGCTTAAGTGATGCTAAAAAAACCACTACTTTGAAGGAAAGGTGTTAGTCATTTCTGATGTGCCAAATTCAGTTCCAGATTTGAAAAAACTATTATGGCTTCTGATCACATAATGTCGAGTTCTTTTCAAGCACATAAGATTTATTGGTCCCTCCTTCCCAAACAAAGAGCTTACAGATTACTCATCCCCCCTTTTCCAGCACACAACTTTCTAATGCCTGTTGTTATTCAAATACCTACATCTACGACAATAATCAAACACATAAGAGTTTCACTGTATAAACAGAAATAGGGGGAAAAAATACTAATGAAGCTTTGATATCAATAAATTTAAAGCTTAGTTATCCATAAATTTGAATATGCATACCCCAAAAGATTCCCATATCATCAATTTTAGCTGATAGATTGTTGTGGATGCAGAAACATTCAACTTCTTGCAGTTTCCAAAGGTTGTCTTCCGGGAGCGCTTGGAGGTTCTTCGATTGGGCTCCAAAACATTCCCTGATGCTTCTAAAATTGATCTTGGAGGCTCCTTTCCCCGAACAAAACATACAGATATATCCTCATTGGAATAGTTTAGTTTCCGCATCAACTCACAGCTTTCTCTTTCACCAATGCACTCCTCACACACCTACACAATATTTTAAGAAATTTAATGCAGCACTAGAGAATTAATTGCAGATAAAGTTGATTTCAGAATTCTTAGTTGTTAAAAGTTTTAAGAATCTCAGCATAGAAGAGAAACAACAACAGTTTTGAAAGAAGAAAGCAAGAAAGGAGGAAGAGAATTTGCGTACTTCTTTTATAGTCATTCAACTCAACAAAAATCAATTCACTCAATCTGTTCATAAAAGTAACATAAACAATATATTGAAAACAAGACTAGGAGCCTGTGAATGCTAAGGTGTTAAGAAGAGTTAATAGTCTAGGAAACCAAAAAATTAAGTACGGTAAATGCTTGAAATTGACTCAAGCATGTATAATTTTAACAAGAAAGTCTGATTTCAGAAATGAAGATTCTAAGTTTCAAACAGGTTTACTTTAACAAGAAGCCTAATTTCAGAAATTATCATATGTTGACCTATAATGACACAAGTGAAATTTCAACATCAACAAAAATTAAAATAAAAAAAAAAGTATCCTCCAACCCTGAATTTTTTGTACAGAACCTAAATATAGTTGTGATGATGTATCTGTAATTCTCAAACATTCCTAATGTAACTGCTAAGTTTGTAACCATTAATAGTCTCACTACGGAAATTAGGCAATAAATAGGCTAGGATTTTGTGGGAGTATCACTCCCAGGAGTCATTTCATAGATTCCTATGACCTCCATGCAACCAAAAAAAAAGGGAACAAAATACTAATACTTTAAAATCAACCCAAAAACATAGTGAACTGAGCATAAAAAGCTAGAAAGTCAAGAAATCCACCATTATCTAGAAATCCCAAATAACCTTACTCTTAGCCATGCAATGCTTGCATAAAATTTATTTGTTTCAAGCATTTTACATTGGAATTGAACAATTCAGGCAGGGTCTCCCGGAACCATGAAGCAAGAAAGCCAAAGATTAGATGACCGTGTTCCAGAGAAAATGTGCCAGTTTATATATCACAAGCTCCAACCTTGCCAGTAAATAGCATCCACAAGGTTGAATACACTATAGATATCCATCAGAACTGAGAAGTCCCATAGTCTACCAAATATATAATGTATTATGATTTCTTTGTGCTACTTTAAGACAGGTAAGACATTACTTGGAGATCAAAGATTTTATCTTTCCTCCTGGCATTCTTCATCTTTACTCAGACCGGGTGAGGATGGTGGGAAGGAGGGGAAGTGCACTGGTTAGTTATGCCCCTTGTTTGTTTCAGTAGTCAATGTATTACTAAGTTAATGTTGGTAAAATATAGTATTTGACGAAATCTAATAAGTCAAAGGGAGAACCCCAAATCCTCTACGGTCAGTCAAGCAGAAATGCTGTGCACACTAATTTTTACTATTTCCCTTGTGTATCTATTCCATTATAGATGTCATCCTCGTAGATATGAAACAGAGCCTCGTCTATCCTGATTCACTTACCGAAGCAATGTTTCAATTTTATTTTATTTTATTTTATTTTTTGTGGTAACAACTAGGACTGAGAAACTAGTTGAGTCAATCTATTAGCATTCTCAGTATTTTCCAATCTTTGAGAAGCCCCTTGGCTTCTTGAAGTAAACAGCCTACAGGATGTCATCCTTCTTTACCTTGATGATCAGATGTCCCCATTCTTGACATTAGAAGCCACACAGAGATAACATTCATACAGGATGTGCACAAAGGTTTTGTTGAATAGGATGTAAGGCTTATGAATCAACATCTGCTCCTGGTTATCATGTTGACTACATACTAACAATCCTCAAACAGACAAATTGGGAATGAATTTTCCATTTCTCCTGAAATACCATCTCCTATGGCATTTAAGAAAAGTAGCCACGATTTAAGAGAAATCCGCCATGATTTAAGACAATTCGCCACGATTTAAGAGAAATCCAAGAATTAAACTGGTGTCAGATATATAGCTTAATAAGGTTAAAATTTGACATATTTCTGGACGGAAACAAGGAGGTATCTCAGAAATCCTTTGATCAACAAACATGACAACATCAGCTTAAAGTTTGCTCGTTTGAAAACTCAGCATGAATTACACTAGTTCTGAAGATGTTGCCGAAAGGAATCCATGAATGACTTCACTCTCCAAACAATCAAAAAATGGCAAGGATGAAGAGAAATCAAGGAAAAGAAACACAAATAGAAACTCTTTTAAAACTAAGGACCATTAGTTAGTGAATACACATAAACCTTTTTCACTATATCTGTAATCTATAGAAAATAATGAAGACAGCCGGCTTAACCAAGTTAGATTTTAGATCTTAAAAAGAAGCAGGAATTGCAATTACAAGAAACTGCAGGTCATGTATCATCAATCAAGAAAAGAAGCAAATAAATACAAAAAGCAATGGGTGATAGCAGGTCTCTAGTGCATCCATGCACAAGTTAAAAGCAAAAATGGTGTAAAATTCAATCTTTACCTCCGGAGAAGTCCTAATGATGGGCCTTCTAGACTCCACACTGTTTGCTTCGTCAATTAGATTCACATGATCCTCAGAAATTGGCATCTCCTCACAAGATCCAAATGGTTCCTCTTCAGGGCATGTACTAGATATAATTTCAGCTAAAATACCTTTGGCATCAATTCCACCCCATTCTTCACAGAAAAGTTTCCAGTCATTCTCCGTGATGATTGTAAGTACATCTGTCTAAAATGTGAGGAAAAAAGGAAAAAGCAAGAGGATTTGGTGTCAGAGTATTCCAGCATGCTCTTGACCTGATTCCAAATATACAGAATTCCATTATTACAGGAATTGCAAGTCATAGCATTTGTAAATCACAGGAATAAAAAACCTTTAAGAAATCAGAATCTCAGAAAATGCAGATACCAGTTCTTTCTGAACAGGGAATTTGTGTAATATTTGTAGAAAGATGTAATGAGATATGATGTGATCTGGACAATTAACAAAATTTGAGGCACATTGAAAACCATAGGAATTTCAGATTACAGTTCTTTTGCGACGGTATTTTAACACACAACAAAATAAGTGATTTTAAAACTTTACATGAATTTCAAAAGACCAAAAAGATACTGAAATAATCAAATCCTGAGAATTAGCATTCCTATTATTTTAAATGGTCCAAGGCACACGGATTTGGGTAAAAAGTGAAAGCAAAGCTAAAGAACAGAGAAGAAAAAGACCCAAGTGATGTGGATGCGTCTCTAATAGATTTCCCTAAATATAAACTACTTATATAAAGTTCAACAAAATACAGAAGACATTTGTCATATTTGAACAGGAGAACGAATTCCTCCCCAGAGGATCAGGGTGTAAATATCCTCATCAGCTACATCTAACTATCAAAGTAAGAAAAACTGCAAGTTAGTTGATACTTACAGATGGAGCCTTCTGGAGAATTGCTCCACGCTTATAAACGAGATCTGGAGGCCTTTCCAGAAGTCTTGAGTGCTGAATTACAAAATAGAGACATCAGCAAAAATACATATATGATGACCAATACTCATGGCTGATGCTGAATGCAAATACAGAATTCTTGGACAGGATAAATTTTATTCACCACTATTTCTTTGTTAAG
Source organism: Mitragyna speciosa (assembly GCA_024721245.1). Lineage (NCBI taxonomy): Eukaryota > Viridiplantae > Streptophyta > Magnoliopsida > Gentianales > Rubiaceae > Mitragyna > Mitragyna speciosa. Next base: position 8,167 of record JAMWEH010001110.1, on the reverse strand, counting down.
TAAAATCAGAAAATACAATTAATCTGTCTTTGATGAAAAAAATATACTGCTCTCCATGAAAGGAAAGACACAATTAAAAAGTAACATTTAATAAATGTTCTTATTCATTTTTTCTCCATCCAATTTTCCTGGCCATCTTTCCTTTTCCATTAGTCCCAGAAAAAAATTGTCCACTATTAAAAGTCAAAGGTCAAACATTTCCAAATTTCAACAAATGCCCTTCTCTTGCTTTTTTCATGAGCTGCAAAGCTTCTTATATTCCAGTTTCAAGATGTTTACATGAGAGATAGCTTGGTACATTTATAAAAAAGTGACACCATATATATATATTAAAATATATCTTACACTAATACACTAAGTGAGTTGGTCAACATGAGCAACAAAAATGGTCATACAGAGTACATTTTATGTTTTAAGTGACTGCAAAAAATGATATTGAGAACCAAACAACCTATAACTTGTCAGCAAATAATGAGGCATGACTTAACAAAGCTAAAAGAAGAGATCAGACAGATTAATATCATACTACTGTTAAAAGCACCTTTTCACACGTAAGTGAATCAATAATACTACTCAAAGTATCAGGTTCTGCAGCAGCAGTGTTCTTCCCAATTGCATTGACGTAGATTTTCCATTGAGACAGCCATGAAGAGGGTAACAAGTAATATCTGCTGCATGAATTAATTGATATACTCCTACCCATAGCTAATTTCTCATGATTTTGCTTTTGTTTCAATTTTAATTCCCTGCAGCATAGGAGTAACTAGATCAACGGCAAGGAAATTACAACAATTCAGCACAACTTAAAGTTGCATACGTGACCTTAGATTGTCTTCCAAGCTAGCAACTTCTGTGAGTTCAATGCTACATTGTGCACAAGGCTCAGAGTCTGAAGAGAAAGTTGAACAACCCACGACGTCATCAGGCTTTACTGTCATAGCACTTTTACGTAAAAAATGCCAAAGAGCCTCTGGAACTAGCAAACGCCTAGCACCAGGCGCTTGTTCAGGCATTAGTCCCCCATGTGAACACCTGATTGAAGCTGTAGGTCCTGCATCACCTTCACAAGGAGCGTCAACAACTTTCCTGCGCAGCCACTGATGCAACCTGTAATTACATATTATCATTCTCAGAACTTCTAGCTTATACCAGACGAAAGTAGAACATAAGAATAGAAATATGACAAGAAGTTGGAGTTGCAATATGATAAAAGAACCAGATTCCACTTTCAACTAGGTGAATATCAATCATAATTACACGACCAAAAAAAAAAAAAAAGAAAAGAAAAAAGAAAAAAAGCAACAAATTGCATAGTCAAAATAAATAAAGTTATCTAGAGATAGGTCACAACAACAAACAGTATCAGCTTACACCAAGACACTGAAATATCACATCGCTTATTAACAAGAATGAGCACTAACATGTGATACTAGTGTCAGCAGAAAAGGGGCTTCTAAGGCAGATCTATTTTTATATCTGTCTATGCTGGATTTTGCTTAAGAGTAGATCATACCATGATTTAGATACATAGTACAACTTTCCATCCTGGTACTTCCCAGCAAGAGCCGCCTCAGCAATTTCTTTCATCAACATTCTTTGATCTCTATAGTTATCTGCAAGGGCCATGGTGTGTGCAACCTCAAAGATGCAATCGTTGCAGTAGTCATCCTTGCCAAGTGTTGGACCTCCGCCATACTGTAGTTACAAGCATCATCGCATCATTAGCAATAGTAACATATAATTACACGCCATAACAGCAGAAACAGGAAATCTGCAGAAAATAAAATCTGGCAAATAAAAAGACCTAAAATTGTTTGTACGCATAAAAAATTTTCTGTAAGGGAAAATAGCACCGGGGGAGCACAACGGTAAGTATAATCATATGTTTTTTGGTTATCCATCACACAAAGAGGTGTTACACTAGCATTACATCCTTACTGCAGATCCTTTTGCATTAATTATGCATTATGTTAACTATGAAGAAACAAAATCCCATGTCGGGATCCCAACGAATTTTAAACTAATTAATAAGGTTCATGGATCACTCCACTCATTGCCAATTAGTTTGGAGATAGAAGTCTAGGTTCTTTAACCACGGTATCAGAGCCAAGCTTTGGATTTTATTTTCACGCCAATCCACAATTTCACACACGACTCGGTTCCTTTTAACCCGTTTCAATTCACGGCTCCAATGAAGTCCATTTATTTCATGGGCCCTTGTCAAGCCCCTTCCAGTTTGTTTTGTGGGCTCTAGTTAAGGCCCTTTCACTATGTGTCATGGACTCCAATGAAGTCTATTCCATTTTCATGGCCTCTCGTCAATCCCGAGTCACGTGTTCCCCGCGGGGGAGGGGGGTTTAAGAAACAAAATTCACAACAAGATCCCAAGGAATCCTAAACTAGTTAATAAAATTCATGAGCCACTCCACTCATTGTCAATTGCTTTTGATATGGAAACTGAGGTTCTAACATTAACCAAAAGGAAGGACAACACAACAGTGTAAAGGTTTTACAGCAGGAAGTAAATTCACTATCATGGGAGAAAAGCTTCAGTAAATGGTATGCAGACAAAGCCAAATCTGAAGAATGCACATTCCCATGTCCTGAGACTTGTGTCTTTTGGAGATTTTATCATTTTGATTATGAGAACAATCAATTAGAGCTTAAATTGACTCCACAGGGTTCAAACTACAATGGAATCCTAATGAATAAGTGTAAATTAATTGAATAAAAGAATTTGGTTTATTATGCTTTCAAGTTCAGTAAATGAAAATTGAAGTATACGGCTCTAAAATTGGGAAACTGGTATGAGCTCTATTATACAGATATTTGAGATTTGTTCAACAGTGTGGGGGTTATGACAAATGTAAAAGAGGAAAAAGTGGGACTTGACAGAAAAGGATGTCCGTTGAAGCAAAAATCTTATATGGTAAAAAGGCAAAAGAATGTCAAACGAGTTTTGAGACCAAGCTCAAGCTAGAACTAGAGAAATGGATAAAGTTTGAAATCATGCCATCAAAATTGGCTTAAACCAAACCAAATCATGCCATGTAGAACTCACTTTTGCTTGATTGTAATGCAGATTCTGATAGATGATACACTACCGTACCAATGGAAGAACAATTGACTACATCTGAATGCCCCGGCATTTACACAAGTGATGCCACTGAGAAACACTTAATTGGAAAACTGGACACATGATCTCTTCTCCCTTTCAAAGAACAAAAGTGACAGGGCCATTATTATCCTGAGGGGCATTCAAAATGTTATCGAGATCAAAATATGACAAGCAGGACTTCTTGTAATATTCTCCACAGTTAGTACTCAGCTAAGCAACGGAAAAAGTCTGATACAAAGAAAAAGTTCTATTTTATCTGCAGATACTGTGTAGGCGTTCTCAGCTGTAGTTATATGCACAAGCCCCATTGGTAACATATCCTTCAAATTTTCCAATTACACACTTTCTTAACCAGAATGGATTTTTTCTGTGAAATGACAAAAACAGTCGTAGGGTAGATACTGCATTGAGAGTTACAACCATGAGTTTTATCAACTTCGACTATTGTGCTCTGTATTACATCTACTAGAAGTCACAACTTCTTTTGCCATCAAGCAGACACACAAAGATGAACTCCTACTCAAAAGCATCTAGTCAACCCACACCTTTCAGGCCAGGGAAAAGGCACAGCCTGAAAGCCTCTAATAATAGCTTATAAAGATTGAGATGCCACTAACCAATCAAACAATAATCCACAAACTTCAAGCAGGCAGAAGTTTTGAAGCAAATTACAACCAAAACACATACAGATGTACAAATGTGGCAGAAAAAAGAGAAGGTTACCACATCATCCACACACATATCAAGAAGCAATAAGAAAACTAATCTCTCCTCTAATACCATGCTCCCTGGTTCTTTCCTCAAACAAAGAAAAAACAAACAGGTCACTTGCAACAGACGGTATGCGAGTTTCAACAAACTTCTCAAAATTTGTTAAAAGCAGACTTCAAATGTACGGACTGTACCTTAGAGAATATCATGGTCCATGCTTCAGCGGACAAACGTTTCATGGAGCTAACTTTTGAAACAGAAACTTTTCCATGCAAGCATTGGATAGCAGTGTTGTCAATATTACTGCAAAATATAGCAAAATGAGAGATGAAAAACTGAAGCGAGTTGTTGCAATGCCCATTTATGACAGCAAAATTTCATTTAGGACTTTCAATAAGTAATGCAACTTCCATACTTCTTACTTAATAGTATCATCAAGTACAAGGATGCCACACATTTTTTCCTAGGATGGGAACGATGCAGATTATGAAGATACAGAAATAATTTTGTGCATCAAAATGATGAGTAAAAGAAATCAAGGCAACAGCTTCTTACGATGAAACAATGCTGTCAGCCCATTGACGAAGCCAGTCAGTAGAAATCCAGAGGTATTGCTTATCAAGAGAACGAACAGGAGCTTCAGAAAGAACTGATCGTACCTCCTGCCGACGCTCCATTATGCAGTTAAGTTCACATTCCTTCTTTGATTTGTATTGTTTGCAAGAATCAAGATATGTCGTGTTTAATTGTTCCACCTCTTTGGACAGATGATGTGGAAGAGGGCCACCAAGTTGTTGAGAAGTTACAGGAGTAACAGTTTCCTTGTTTTTCCTCTCATAGTTCTCATCCATTTTTTCACTACTATTCTTTGAATTCCTAAGGGTATACATCAACATATATGCATCACAAGACGAGAATGTTTTTACATGACTAATAATATTAGAATCTGATCGTAACTGAGTTGTATCTGTATGATTTCCACCAACAATATCCATTACTGGAGGAGAAGATGAAAGCTCAACTGACTCAGATGGAGCAGACTTAGCAGTAGAAATTGAAGAACTCCCTCCAAATGGTTGCTGACCTAAGTTTGAGACCTGTTCATCATCGAATTCCCACCATTGCTCCGTGCTCTCATCCTTTATATGGGCTATGTAATGACCACTATTTACAGCAGCACCTTTGTGGATTAATACAGCTGACAAATCATATATCAATTCTGATTGGGAACCCTCAGATAACCTATGTGCCATATTCAATTCCTCAGGGAAACAAAACGCAGATGTAATCTTTTTCTTCATTGTGGTCTGCAAAGGTAACAAAAGAAAAGAGGATCTATAAAAGGACACGCAAAAACCGAATCATTTGCCACAGTTAACAAATAATGTCATGTACCAAAATACTGCTTTGAATAGAATCTTTTGGTACTAACAAGAACAAGGATAAGGATTGCAAAACATTTAGATTTCTGGGAAATAGATTTTATTAAGTGTGATCATAATTGCCAAAAATGTTGATGAGATCTTAAAGGATCTCTCTCAGATTTTATTGGCGCATCTGGTAAGCAATATCACAATTACCAAAACATTCATGAGATCTTAAATAGGCTGTGTGTGTGTGTGTGTGTGTGTTTGGAGGTGGTAGAGGTGATTCTGTGTTACTCAAAAAGGCAAAAAAATTCATCATAGTTTATGAATGCATCAACACATATTTTAGAGGATCTCCATTTTTAGCAATCAACTAGCATTTATTATCAAAATTGTGCTCATTTGCTTCTAAATATCAACTTTTCTTTCCATTTCTTTCTTTCTTTCTTTTTTCTAGGTTGAACTTTTCTTTTTTTCCCTGTACTTCTGTTTTGGGATTTGGAAGAAGGGTTTGTTGCTTTAAGAAGAAGGTAATATTTTATGAGACATCAATGATTCAACAAGTTTATGGTCATTGGATCATAAACTTAAAAGAAACGTCTAACAAATTCTAAAAATTATGGTGTTACTCATGTAAAGAAACAAAAATAAGTAACAAAGTATGAAAAATATCTTTTCGTACATTTGGAAGGAAAACACAACGCTTGAGCTGAAAATTGAGCACAGTTGGTAGTGAGCGAAGCTTAATCCTACGAGCAGCATTAACCCGAGTTTCACATGAATCACAGTAATATTGGTTGTCTCCTTTTAGTTCCTCCATGCTAAGGTAATCATCTAAACTCTCGTCTAATGTCTTCAATCCCTTGACATTCAACTCCAACTCATAGAAGTCCTCAATTTTTGATGAAGCTTCCGACTCATTTCCGCATTTTGAGCATCTAAAAATTATAAAGAACAAAGTGAGGCATCCTCATGCAAAAAGAATTGAATTTTAGGCATATTAAGGGCATACAGGATATAATATCTAGTATCTGCTCCAATTCAGAAAAACACTTAAAATGAGTTATCCAGCCAAAACGAACAAGCTGTCAACATTCATACTCTGCATTGCTCAAAAAATGTAAAAATAAAGAGAAAAACTCTGATAATGAAAAAGGAGAAAACCAAGGAAGGGATCCAGCCTGTAGGAAGATTGTGGAATGTGAAGTTAACCATCGAGAATGGGAGAAAGCACAGTTGTTAAGGCAATGACAAGGCACAAAATTTTTACAAAAAAAAAAAAAAAAAAGACAAGGCACAAAATCGAAAGTTAATTGCTATGAAGATATGTTCATATTGAAAGATCAATAATAAAGACCATTTGAAACTATCTCTCATCTTTGTTTTTAAAAGAACATAGAAGGTAGTTCTGTGGTCCGAAGCAAAGCTTAGGCAGGAAACATATGATTGCACATACAAGAACAAGATATCTCGACCCCGTAATTGTTAAAGGTAATTAAAACTGACTTTCCTTACTAACACTCGGCAGTTATTATTTCAGTATTGCCTCTAAATTTAATGTCAACAACATCCCTTCTCTACAGTACTAGTGAGAGATTTTACAATTACAGTAAAGTTATGTAATATAAAAGAAAGGTAAAGTGAGGTCACTGTAATTTCAAAACGTAGAATGGAGGTTTCTGTAATGACCCCAAATCTTCCTTTAAAAAATTTTCCGGTCGAATTATATGTATGTTGGTCCAGTAGTATTCACATGCTAATAGACAGGGAGACTTGAGATCTCTTTTAAGTATGAGGGTTTGTCCCCAAATCCATTATTTGTTATTTATAGTTATATATAGATATGATGTAAAGCAACATAATATTAAATGAAATTCACTGATGGGGAGTCATTTAACAAAGGTACAAGATAAACTCCTGGTAAACCATTCATTAGAAACCCTTGAACGCATGTGAGAGAGAGAAGAAAAAGAAAAAGAAAAGAAAAAAAATTAATGTGTGCACGAGATTTTGATCCTGTAACTGTGTGTGTGTCTATCTGTGAAAAAGGGAGAGGGCGAGGGCAGGGCTGCGCCCGGGGGGGTTGGGGGGGGAATGCGGCAAAAGCTAGTGGAAGCCAATAACAATCTTTAGTGGTCATTAACATCAAACACAGATAAATTAGTTTTAATATATCTCTTTTCTTAATTAATCTTCACTTAAGTATCATTTGGGAGTTGGTTTGCTCAAAGATTTACCAAAGAACCTTCAACATTCTGGGGCGCTTTAGGTTCAAATACCAGATTAAGTCACGATAAATTAACTTAAGAGTAATAGTCTGAGGTTATTTAATATCTTATAAAACAATCAATTCCAAGTTTGTTTTGCTGTAAATAATTGACAGGATATGCTAATATTACACGCGTTAGTGTCTATTAGGGTTATCTTAAAATGAACTTTCAGAGAAAGATGTGCAATTTAGGGGGAAAAAATAATTTGTTTCTTAGTCTTACCCCCTTGGATAAATAATTCCGCCTCCCCCATTTTTCATGGGATTCATTTTTAAGTGGAATTCTTTGTCACGTGCTGGGACAAAATTAGCAAATTCCTGTCAATTTGATGATGATAGCAAACAAGCCCATAGAGAAGCTAAATGATTATAGAGTTACTTAAATTGGGAACCCTCTTTTTGCCTCCTACTTAGAGCACCATCCTCTAGACTCTAAAAAGAAGCATGCTTCAGATACTTAGCTCACCTAATATTTTCTAGCGCATCTAGGTACCAGAACCTTATGCTGTAATACAAATACCATAACAAAATTCAACCATAATTTTATAAAAGTGGCAGTTGTCAAAACCTAATTTTATCCTAGGCAATATCGTTCTCCTTCACACTAGAAATCTGATTTAATTTTTAGGTGCTATGTCATCATCAAATCCCTAGGTCCTATAATATTCTTTCTAGTAAAATATTATGCCGGTATATATTGAT
>JAMWEH010000417.1:0-88235 GCA_024721245.1 Mitragyna speciosa | reverse complement strand
CTGACAAATAGATCGGAATCTGTAAACCAAGGACCGGCATTGACCAACCACGGAAGGAAATAATCCCCAAAAGATAAAGGCGTAAAAAAGATAACAGGAAAAACACTCAGACGGAGGACAAAAACCGCATGCACAAAAAAAATTGACACTTGTTCAGCTCAAAGAACGTAGAAGCAGCAAAAAAAATATAAGTCATTGAGGAGAAGATCTAACCAGAGAAGACCAGATCAGCAACTGTGAGGCTGGCAAAAGGAGAGGGGCTCTAATAGTTCTTGAGCTCTGTGGAGAACCTATCGCCAACAAAATGAAATACAAGGCTGCGAAGGAAGGCGTTGGAAGAACAACTAACCCATTTTTATCAAGAGAGGTCCTCTTTTTCTGGTGAGATTGGATGGTAAAAAAATGGACGCAAGGAGAAAAAATGAATGATCCACGGTGAGGTTTGTTTGAGTGTTAGAATGGATTAATCCAAACTAAAAGCAAGAGTCTAATCAAATCTGAAAAATTTACAGAGAAGGTACAAGGATAAAGAGAAAAAAAAGAATTGAAATGACAGAAGAGAGGAGGTATTGTAGAGCAACGTCTATGGAGTCTGCAGGTTCAGACAAAAAGAAACGCGAAAGACTGTAAAAACCCTAAGAAGTGAAGACCCGTGGAAGAAAACGCATTAGGCAAAGGGCATTTAAGGAAAATCAGACCAAAGGTTGTAAGGACAACGTCAGCTAGGTCTGACAACTGAAGTTATGAGGTTCGATATCCAATGGTCAAATATGTCCCCCTCACTCTTGCCTTGGGGGGCGTCCTGTGGGGCCGGGGCGCTTTCCCCCCGGTTGGGGATACCGGGTCGGATCCTATGGGTCGATTCGGGGCTGTTCCGGGTTAAAAAAAAAATATATATATATGTACCCTCACAAATTGGGACAAATTGACAAATAAACCTTCCACAAGCCAAAAAGGGCGAGCAAGGCAGTGGACTCCGGAACGACGAAAATCACGTGGAACTCACGAGGGAGGACGACGAAAAATGTGATGCGACAAAGCCGTCAAGCCTCTTTTATTCTATATGTTAATAATAATAACTAGACAATATACATCGCATGATGCGTGGTAGAAACATATTTGTTGTGCCCAGTAATTTGTAGACGTTATAAGAAAGCATAATATATTTTAAAAATATTATAATAATGATATTATGTATGAATTTTTATGAGTAGAGTTTTGTTTATTTCAAAATAGCATATATTAGTGGAGTTTTGTTTATTAGTGGAGTTTTGTATTCTCCTAAACCAAGAAGAGCTTGGCAAACACTTGCCACTCTCAATTCCTTAGAATTAGCACAAAGCGTTTACAACTTTCTTTAGTACAAACATAAATTAAACAATACACTTAGGAGAATATACTTTTTGTTGCTGCTCAAATTGTTTTGGATGAAAAATATAACAGTGAACGAGATTACAAGCGTTGGAAGCAATAGGATTTTTTTTTTATATAAATAGGACAGAATACAAAAGGATGAATATTCATAACTAACAATATACATAATACTTATGATACCATGAAAATATTTTTTCTACTCCATTTGTTTTGTAAACTTGGACAGTGAAGATGTTGATTGCTTCTGGAATAAAAACCAATATTTCTCCTGTCTCTAGTTGATGTGCATCAACAAATATTTCTCAATAAGTTGTGAACTATTTCCCTTGCATTTTGACACGAAAACTTTGATATCCTAGTCTTGAGAGTAGCCAGTGGTGTTTTTTGATCATTTAGAAAATGATTGAGAAAAGGTGGTAACTCCTGCAAGTGGAATACAAAAAGACAAAGTTGTATTATTAAGAATAATATAAAATGACTAAATTGGAAAAGACAAAAGAAGGATAAAATATAGAAACTTACAAATTTATATTTATTGTTGTGGGTATAAACTTGATAAAAAGATATGGACTCCGTTAAATCCTGAGTGATATCGAGCTTTATTGAAGTGCAGGCATGTTGATATAAAATGTATTTTGGTTTTATATCTAGTTTTCAGTTAGGAAGAGTTAAAGATTCATAATAAATTTAAATATGTATTTGTGCTAATTAAGAGAAGATGTTAAAAAATTTAAACATAGCCAGTATTTTAGTGAAGATGTTGATGTAACACATTAGTAAGTGCAACTGTCCATATGGGAAGAATGTATTCTTTTGAGCTCTATGAATAAAATGAAGTCGAACTTCAAGCAGCCAATATGCCGAACCAATATTTTGCAATGCGTTTTGATTAAATTATCAGCAACAAACTTTGACCGTCCTTTTTTAAAGCATCCTTTATCTACTTGAATTTCCCATACTTTATAGCCTTGTATAATTTTTATATTCTTGTTGTTGTGAAGTTTGAGCAAAGAGGAGAATTCTCTTGGTAGCTCCTATTTAGCAAATTGTTTTGAAGTTGATGAAGAAAAATAATAAGCACAATTTTTATGTAACTTAAAGATGCTATAAATTTAGTGCAAGAATAAATACCTTTTCTTTATTAGAGCAATTTAAGAGGAAGCAACCTTCGGTCACATTGTCCATTGGTGTCGGGGCAGTAGATGAACTTCCACTTTCAACGTTTGTATCCATAGAGATAGTAGAGAAATAAATCTACAACCAAGTTTTTAAGTGTAAAAGACTTCAGTGTAACAGAAGACAATGGAGAACGAAAGCTAATAAAATTGTATTTACATACCTGCAGTAATTTAGATGTCAAGTGTTTTTGTTGCCTGAAGAATACAAAAGAGATGTTAAAGGTAAAATAAAACAGTAGAATACAAATAGACTGTTGCCGGTGAGCTGTGTTCTATTATTTTTTAGTTATTTACATTAAAAAAGACTGACAGTTGATGTAAAATTTAATGACCAATCAAATTAAAGAGTGATAAGCCACAATATATTTAATGAAAAAGTACAAATATTCTAGATTGATAAAGCATTGAAGGAATTTTTTTTTCAGCTTTACACGTTTCAAATCTAAATGCACAACTACCAGTAATCCCTTTATTGATTGCAAATGGACATTAGCTGCTTTAGAAACTATAAAATCAATAAATAGTTTTAATTAATATATAAATGCGAATAAAGAAATGACAAGCAAATGACACATGCACACAACTCAATAAAGTCGTCTGATAAAAAAACACTTTAATAAATGAGATGAAAAACTGTTCTTCTAAATATAAAAAACCAAAGCTATTTAGCAAAAGGCACAGGTATAGAAGTACATAGAATATGCATTTTAAATCAGCACATCTTGTTTTTACATAAAGGATACATAATTTGATACATAATGACAAAATAGAGAAGAATGTTTTCCCATAATGTCTAAATTGTTACAAAACAGCATAATATAGTCCTAGTTTTAAGGATAACAGCAGCAGTGATAAACATCTAGGAAATTAAAAAAGATTAACAGCATCATGCTATCTTGGCCTTCTTAGCATGCGAGGCTTCTGAACTCTCAGAATTTTCTTGTAAGGAACTTGTTTCAACATAACTTGCCTCATCAAATTTGCTTGCTAAATTGATACAAATATTTGGATAAGTGCTTTGTTTGTCTGATAAACAGTAAGTTCGTGTAAAAATTAGTTAGTGCAATATTACATATTATGTTTTAGTCATATATGTATATAACATAATCTGTATGTAGATATCACCATAAAAAGATTAAAGGAAATTACCAAGCGTATGTAGTTGAAAAGTTTGAGACGGGGAGTTACTTATGTAGGAATCTAAACCAGGGACATGTAAAGCTCCTTCGACTGATGTTTGAGCATGGCTCTCTTCATAGTAATGTAGGACTGTATAACGTTCTTTAACGTCACCATAACGGCTTCCAGCAGGTTGAATCTGAACAACAAATTGTTTGATATTCAAAGATTCATGAACTTCTTGTAGTGGTAACTCAATGTTTTGTCAGCAGAGGAAAATTAATAACATGTCCAACATAATTATTTGGATAACATTTAAACAAACAAATATACAACACATGTCTAACAGAATAAATTACCTTTTCAAAATATTGCATGGCATCTAAAGCAGTATATGTCAAAAGCTTTTCAACTTGTTCATCAAACAAAGTTGCAATCAATGAACCAGTCTCATCAGAAAGAGTAACATCAAAACGACACCTAATAATTAGATAGCATGTTTAACAATTTCTGCATTTTAAGAAAAACAATAGAAAAGACATAAAGTAATTGAACCAATATACCTTGGACTTGCTACTTGACTCGTAAAACACTTATTACATGTGTATTGATATCCATACGATGCATCTATAGCTTTATAACATTTACTGCATGCCATATAGGGGTGTTCATGGATCGGGTACCCGGTCCATGGACAAAAAATGTGAACCGAACCGGTCTTTGCGGTTCAGCAAAAATTCGAACCGCAAATCGGTCCACATGTAGCGGGTACCTGGCCTTCCGGTTACCCGCAAAATCGGTTCAGATAGGGCGGGTACCCGACCCGGTCCATAATAATTTACCTATATTTTTAAAAAAATAAACAAGAAAAATTACAAAATATTATAAATCACTAATAATACAAACATTAATATCTTAAAGTTAAATTACATCCAAAACCTTAATCTTCAAAAAAACAAAAATTAAATAAATAAGAAAACAATCACTTAGTCTTTCAAATTTCATCTTTTTATTTCAATCAACATAAAAACATAAATATTCAACAAATAACTAAAAATTATATAAACAAGAAAATAATCACTTAGTCTTTCAAACTTCATCTTCTCATTTCAATCAATGTAAAAACATAAATATTCAACAAATAGCCAAATGAACACCCAAACTAATATATGAAATTACATAAGTGACATGTGAAATTACATAACTACCCCCATTTCGGTTCGGTTCAGTTATCCGCCAGTTCGCAAAAATGAGAACCGCGAACCGCCCCGATTAAAATATAACCCGCCCCGCAAACCGCCCCGCCACCAAAAACCGGTTCGGTTACCCTTTTTTCGGTTCGGGGCGGATTGGTTTTTCCGATTTTTCAATTTTTCGGGTTTTTTTGAAAAGCCCTAATGCCATATACCAATAACGCTGGAAAATATTCTGGAATGACATGAATGCTTTAATCCAGGACACCTAAAGCAGATACTAATTAGTTTGTGAAAAAAGTGATCAAGCATAGCAAATACACGGATACACACACACACACACACACACACACATATATATAACACAACTTTTTGCTTTGGTTGTAGATAGAAGATAGGTGTAAAGTTTTGAGGTGACTGAACAAACAGGTTGGGATTGTACTGAGCATAGGGTTTATCCCTAATAATTTGAGCAAAAAAGACTGCATTTTCTCCAGACTTGTTTCAGCAGTAAAGTTGAAAGCAGTCGATCAAACATAAAAATAATTGTATATGTTTAAAGATATAATAATTTTTTTCTACCACTTCTTAAGCTCTTCAGTTTCAGGAACCGGTGGATCAATAAGAATGACAGAATATTTCCTAGTAGAAAGTGCAACCCTTCAAACAAAAGCCATAAAATAATAATTTCATCTTATTATTTAATCAATCCAGCAAAGAATAAACCATAAAGAGAAGCACACAAAGGCATATAACATAATACCGTTAAAAGATTTGACCTTTAGCCTTCTACACAAAATGACAGGGAAGTTATTGATGTTGTCAACAATTTCTCGACCTTCGTTGTCAATAAAATCATTGAACAATGATAGCTGAAGAGGTATTTTTCTGTGAGATGGCATTCTTTTTTAAGTAAATACAATTAATTTTTTAATTAAAAAAACTGAACGGAAACAAAGTTATTATAAAATAGAAGAAGAATTCCTTACTCTTGATTTATTATGACAAATTTCTGCACCTTTCTAGGTCTATAATCATTTGTAAAAGAAGTTATAGAGGAATAAGAAATGACAACAGCCAAAATGTCTAAATACAAGTTGGAAGTAATAGTTAGTAAGTGAAGGAGTGAACAAAAATATCAAAACATTCTAATAGTGACAAAAAAAAATACTAACCAACAGTTTGTTGTTTGAGCTCCATGAAATTTGCCAAATCTTTAAACATAGTGTAGGAATATTGAAGAGGCATTATGTCAGTGTCATCAGGAAGTTCTTCAACGACAAATTTAGTCGAGATGACCCATTGAATAGTCAAATCATCAACCTGGAATCTTTCGTCAATAGGTCGAACTTCAGCATTTGAGATTTTATATTTTTTGAACATAGCAAACCGAGTCCCCATAAGCTGCACAGCTTGATTAAATAGGATCGCTTCTACTCTAGACCCCTGCAATTGTATATTGAGTCTCAAGAAGATATATTTTATACATTAATTAAGGGGAAAAAAGCTAGTTAAATAAATTATTAGAATGTTTGGAAAATATCAGTTAAGCCTTTGCATCAACAAGCACAAGTTTCTGATATTTTGTTGGAGAAGTGGCAGATGTAGCAGGTTGGCGTTTTTCTTGAACTGTAACTATGGCAGACCAAGACCTCATTCCTGGCTTAATATCTTCAATTGGTAAAAAGGAGTCAATTCTTCAAATAACAAATAATTGCACAACATAGTAATGCATATTAAAAAAACAGTTAATTAGAGAGAAAAAAAGAAATAGAAACGGAGTATTTAACTTAAGATGAATACATTGATTATGTTGGCATTTATATAGCAAACACCATCTACTATGGTTTGGAAAGATTGAGAATCTCCTGGTAGACTATATTTCTAGTTTTACAATCATTTTCAACATCACTAAATGTTGTTGGAACAATCAACACCTTCACAGCATCAGAAGTTTTAGCTCTAGATAATGCTACGTACAACTGACCATGAGAAAATACAGGTTGTCGTAGATATATGCCAACACAATCTAAAGTCTGTCTCTGAGCTTTGTTAATTGTCATTGCAAAACAAAGTCTAATTGGAAATTGTATCCGCTTGAAAGGAATACCATTCTTTTCATTGTCAAGTGTTTGTAAAGGAATTTTTGGGAGCAGAATCTGTTTTCCTTGATGTTGGCCAGAAGCAATTTCAACACAAATCGTGTAGGCTTTCATTTCTCTACATATCAAGCGAGTACCATTACATAGACCTTCAATTGGGTTAGGATTTCTCAACAATATTAAAGGACAGTTTTTTTTAAGAACTAATTTGTAGGGGAGGAAGGCCTCTAGGATTTTGAGAGTTTAAGAAATCTTCGTAATCCCCCTGAAATCGATCATCAAGTGTCTTGTCAGTACTTGTGTAGATATGGGGGTCTTCGGAAAAATTGTTGATCATAATGTTATTTAGATCATCAACCGAACTGTTCGTAGGGGATAATATACACATGTTAATCAATTTATAAGGATCTGTTGAGTAAACTTGCAGATTCGGATAGACAAAATTGAGTAACCTGTTACAGAAAAAGAAAGTTAACAGAAGTGGTTTATTTTTAAAAAGATAAATACTGTAGTAAAGCTGAAACAGTTGTAAAGGTAGATGGCAAAGGTCCTAACGTATGATTTGTTACCTTTGTAGAGAAGTTTCTTTTCCATCAAATGGAATAACCATATCATGTGGAAGAGTGACTTTTCCATTTTCATCAAGTGGTTCATAGCCTTCTCCAATTCGTAATAAAAATTTGGAGAAAGCTGGATCCAGCGAAGCTCGCATGTTTTCTGTGAGATGTAATTTATGGAGATATTTCCATAAAGGCGAACTCACTAAACTCGATTGAATGTGAATTTTTTTTGATACATCGCTAACAACAGGTAAAGTTTGGCAGAAATCACCTCCAAAAACGATAATTTTTCCACCAAAAGGGTTGTCAGACTCCATAATATCTCTAAGTAATGTATCAAGAGCTTCAATTGCCTCACGTTTAACCATAGAAGCTTCATCCCAAATAATAAGTTTAGATTGTTGAATTAACTTTGCCACACTGCTTTGTTTGCTAAGCTGACAGTATTTTGAAATAGATAAATCAAGCGGGATTTTGAACCTAGAATGTGCAGTTCGGCCGCCAGGAAGTATTGATGCAGCGACACCAGATGTAGCAACAGCAAGGGCTATAAATTCTTGTGATCTGAGAGTAGCAAGAAGAGCTCGATATAAAAAAGTTTTGCCAGTTCCACCCGGTTCATCAAGGAAAAATGCCTTGTTAGTTGTAGAGAAAACACTATGAAAAATAGTTTCATAAGCAAATTTCTGGGCTGTGTTTAATTGAGATGGAAGAAGAAGATCTGATGAAGGAAAATAGACATTTTGTTCACTTAAAATTTCTTTTGTAACTCCATCATTATGCAGTATCTCAAAGGCAGAAGGTGTTAAATGGTAATCAGCAATTGATTTTCCCATCTGCTCTAAAACTTTGTTGATATCTTGCAGAACATGTATTCTAATTTCTTCTACTGTGTATCCAGTATATACACGTGATCGTTCAAAATCACGTGATAAATCTGTTTAAAACATTTCCCAAAGAAGTTTAGGATCATTTGGTGAACAATATACAAGAAACATAGCAAATAGAAATCTGAGAGAAGAAGGCATTTGAAAAGCCACAGCTTCTTGAAGAGTGTCCTGTATATAGTTATCAGAACTTAAGAATCCCAGTTGTAAAGCAGCTTCTCTATAGGAATGAAGGCGCGTTCCATGAACAGTAATAAGATTTTCAAAGGAGGTAGGTCCAGGAATATGTATAAGAAGAAGCCTTAGATAGTACTGTTCACCTTCGATTGGATTAACAGTAGCAAGCCTTCCAATCGCTCTTGATCGCTTTCTTTTAGTCCATATTCTATCTTTATAATTCCAGACAAAATGTAAGGGAAAATCACGGTATAAACATTTAAGTTGTTGTGCTTTTTTATAAGTTCTATTCATCTCAAAGAACTCGGTAAGCATTGTTCTCGATAGGCCAGCATCATTGATAAGGTTAGAAAGGTCTGTATTTTTGGTAAATGTTATAAGCTGGTGTCCAGAAAGATGAACAGGTAGTGTATAAACTGATGGATTCATATCATTAGTAGAAAATCTGAATATTCGCCAAAGAGCTTCTGGTGGTAAAATCCATCGACCTTCCTGAAACTGCTTTATTTCATCAACATCAGAAGTACTGTTTTCATATGTAATCTGAAAGCTGATCAGATCATATCCTTTGAAAACATATTTATACAAATACTTAACAAGCTTGAGGGTGGAACAAATCTCAACATTGAGATGGCAGTCAAACAATGCTAATAAATAAGGATTATAAGGTACCACCCACTTATTATCCAAGTAATGCATTCTGACTTTAACAGCTCTATTATTATTTCTTCTACGATAATGCGGATATCCATCTTTTGAATGTGTAGTATACTCAGAAAAATGTTTAGGATAGTGATTCTTACAAACCCCATTTTTGATGCAAGCATTATTATTTTTTAATTCTCCACAAGGACCATGCATCATATGCTTAACAACTAATGAAAATAGGTGTAAATTTTCAGAAGGATCAGGAATTTCAGCAGACACAAATCTGTCATATGCATCAGGATTGAGCGGCTTATATTCTGACTTCATAATAAAGTAATATATGAGCATGAGGAAGTCCCCTTTTCTGGAATTCAATAACATGCACACGAGGCAAGCCACCTTTCCAAAAAATTTTTTGTTAATGAGTTCGTTTTTTAACATCTCAAACTTAGCTCTAAACACTCTTGATAGAAGATCAGGTCTGTTTTGAGACTTTTCATCATACTTCAAATTTTGCTGTATATCAGGCCATATTGTGTTACACGTCATAGTGATAAAAAAAAATCAGGTTTTCATATTTTAGAACTAAGGTCATTGCATCCATGTATCTACGTCTCATATCTCTAGGGCCACCAATAAAAGAAGGAGGAAGAATTACTTTACGACCAACCTTATTTTCACTTGTTTCACCAACTGAAAGGCTATCAATCACCCCCTACAATATTTCTGATCAGGATTTCATTCTAGTTTGTTTCTACAATAATCAAGCCTACATGTCTCTATTTTTATATAAATGTCCACTACAAACTACTGCAGCAGCCTTCCAGTAGTGAAGAAGCATAGACCTATCATTGTCACGCATCTGCAATTTATAGCAAGTAGTATTCTCTAGCTGTAATGGTTTCCTTTTTTTTTTAGCAGAAGTATTCGAAGCTGCATAGTACAAATCTAAAATAGATAAGAAACATATAGAAAAGAATGATGGAAGAAGTAGGGTCTGAAGTAAAATCCAGAACAAGAAAAGAATTCTTGCCTCTTTTTTCTGAATTAAGTAATTCAGAAACATTGTCACATGAAGCAGGATCAACAGGATTAGAAGTTTGCGAAGACATATAATCTTGGCAGTTTGATGAAGAATTTCGCTTGATAGAATTATGCCATCCAGTTTTACCACGTGAGAATAGAAGAGGATATTGTAATGGATCATAGCACTCATAATAATGCTTGATACGGTGACTGGTGTTAGAATGGCTGTATACTTGAATATGTCTACTTTTGTCTAGCATAGTATCCTCATTCTCATACCAAATGGCTGCAACTTGTGAAGTAGTAGGAAGGTTGTAAACTCGCTGGATCTAAATTTGGGTTACAATTTAGAACAATATTACAATGCCTCAATATCAGGAACATCTCGAAGATCTTTGAAGAATTTAGTATAAGGATTGTTTGCGAGGATTCTCATCAACAACCTAAGGGTACTTTCACGAAACCTATCTGAACTATTTAATCTTTTTGAAAGTTCTTCTTCCGTATTAAAGAAATACAGTTGAATTCCAAAAGACGCATCATCAGAAGAAATCAAGCTGTCAAGAAAATGGTAGACTTTGTCCTTGAACACGGAATGCATAGACACCACTTCGTGTTCTTTGTGAGTTCAGGATCATATCTTGCACCGAAAGAAGTAAATGCTAAATTATTATTGTAAGACCTGATATTTTTACGAAATTCTACAAGCTTCTTCATCTGTACCAACGAGGAGCTGATACAAATCATAAGGCATAGTAGGTGAAGGGACTAGAAACCTCACCACCGGCATCAACAAAAGTTTCGCCGGATTCAAGGTGAAATCTTTTTGCTCCACAATATTGACAATCAAGGAGCATGCGGTAGAACCTATGATTCTTTAAGGGATGCTATCCAATTTACATTTCCTATATTTTTTCTTGGACAACCCTTTTTTGCTAGAAAATATAGCCAATATATTAGTTTACAAGATAAAACTTAGTTGCATTATTGTAGGTAGGAAATGATAAATAAATAAAAAGCATCATACAGAATATCTACCTGAACATTGATTTGGTTTTGCTGACACTAACTGGGTGTAAATTTTTTTGGGGCATAGGAGATGTAGTTGCAGATTGATGGTCATCAGCTTGTAGGCAAAGGAACAGTATCACTTTGCAGATTCCTAGTTCTAATGAAGAACATGCTGTAATGTTTTAACGGTTGATGAAGAAGGACCAAGGGACAGTAACAAAGAAAGATCCTTCTAAAATAGAATAATAGTAGAAACGTAAGAAATTATATAAAGAACTGGAAAAAACTGCAAAGTCAGAATGTAAACTTCAAAGATAAGAATTATATACATTCGTGCATAATGAAGGAAGTCGAAAAGATACATATGCTTACAAAAGGGATAATGTCCTCATTTAATTTATAGAATGGATGTTACCTTCACCAACATGAGAACCATGCAAGTTGTCCGTAGTTGTAGACTTATTTTCAGGAATTTAAAGAGATAGTATCACTAGTAGTACGGGCGATTTAAATCTACACTATGAAGCTACTGTTTGAAAGAGCTGAGTTAGATGCTCATCAATCTAACTCAGGCCTGATAGCACAATCAGATGCATCAGCAGTAGGAGGCAAAACATGATAGGGAGAGGGACAACGAAGAAGAATTTGCATTGATCGTAGCATTAGAAGTATGACAATTAGACTGGTATTCCTGAGGTAGGATATTCAGAACTGGAAAACAAATTCCAGTTTCAACATGGCCAATGCCTGTCTTAGTAAGTATAAGTATTCCTTCTTCTTTTTTTCTAGAAGAAGGAATAGGCTCAACTGTTACAGCAGAGGAGAAACTCTCATCAGTGGAAATTCTCTTCTTTGCTGCATAAGCATCTCGCCGACGGCGTAGCAGTGCATCTTTCGCATCAGATGGCATTTCTACATAATGCTGACTGTCGACGAGCATTTTTGTCCATCTAACATTAGGACAAATGAGAGACATAGGCACCAACAGTCAGCTAAAGTTAGAAAGTAGCAGGAAACCATAGAATAAACCACATTAACATAATACATAAAAAAAAATTAAAAGTCAAATGTTAATAAAGGAAAAAAAGGTCAAACATAACATTACACAAGAGGGAAAAAGGTAAATAAATAATATAACAAGACATGAATACCAGCAATAATAGATTAATAGTCATAATTAGCATGAAAAAGTAGTGGAATAAAAAAAAGCATTAAAATAAATATTAAAGCACGAACAGCTATATAAAAAATATTTTGATGCTTAACCAAGCTTAAAACCCAAAGGAAATAAATAAAAATAATACATATAAAAAAACATTGTATATAGGAGTAAAAAAAAAAAACACATCTTCTTGAAGTAGTGTAGGATTTGCGAGACAATCCTGCAAATAAAAAATAAGAACATTCAACTTGCCAATAACTACTTGACGAGAAGCATAGGCTAAGAATAAAATATTTCATATATTCATAATCAGTAGAATTTAAAACAACAAGATCTAAAACAAAGAATGACTGAAGATATTAACTGACAAAATAGAAACGCAAACACAAAAAATTGAATACAAATCAGATACAGTCTGCAGAAGTGAACAACAAACAATACAAGTAAAAGATCCATAAACACACACACATTAATAAATAATCGTGAAAAAAATATAAGCTAGCAAAAAAAATGAATGAGTGGTTTAGGGAAACAAACACTAACAACTTATATACAAGGATCAGCGTATAAATTTTTGTAAGAAAAAAAAAAAGGTAAACCAAAGAACAAAGCATAATTGTACTGCTGTAGCTGCATTTAGAAAAGGAATCAAACAATAAAAGTTAAAATACCAAAAAAAATACTGCAAAAATCATACAACTGGTGCTTAAAAACGTAAGTTCTACTAGTCGAAGTGAATAACATAAAAGTAAAAATTAAAAATACCCAAGAACAGAAGCCCAAAAGGAAAAGGAAATAATTATAAAGGAAAAAACATACCAAGTTATAAACACCGGATAACAAACGAACAAAGATCAACTATCCACCTGATGAAAAAAGGAGGGAAAAACAATGCCGAAAGCTACAAGACAAAGGAAGGTAGAAATACCAAACAAGACTAAATAATAAAGTTCAGATAACAACAATTAGAAGAGAGGAAAAACTAAAATGCTGATAAAAGATTAAGAACAAGAAGAGCAATAGAGGTGAAAAAAAATGACTAGTATGAATAGCTGTTGATATTAAAAGAAAAGAAAGAAGAGGAATACAAAAGTAACGTGTGGAATTTGTTTGTTGGGGCAGAGGGGGAGGGGGAACCCAAAAAACAAACATGTGCTAAATTAGCAATCAGATCAAATCAAACATCACAGCACCAGAACAAAGCAACAGCTTTTCCAAGGCCAAAGAAATCAAGATGACACCATAACAATAGGTGAGAAGATTACCCATTTAACCACTTGTTGCGAGACATACACTTTTGATATCAAAACAAAGGCAAAAAGAAAATGCCAAAAAAAACACATATGTACATGGGCAATTGGAAGAATTTCCAATTCAGATCCACCATGGTATGACAAGAAAAGCATGAAAAGAGCAATCATAACATCAATTCGGCAGGCATAAAAAATCAGTAAAAAAGGGGAATTAATAAAAATTCCTTCTAATCAAAAAGGAAAATTAGCAATTCTTTAATGTTAAAAAAGCAGTTGCATTTAATGAACAAAGGTTGTCTGAATAACCAAAGAACCAAAAACACCGGTCAGATCATTTGTCCCCAAATGGAAAAAAAAAAGGAGGGCACAATTTCGTAAGCAAGAGAAAAAGAACACAATAGATAATAATTATGAGTAGAACAGCTGCATTTAATTAATGATGAATAGAGCTTGTTCAGATGTCAAAGGGGCTGAGACGGCTGGCGATTTGGGCAGAACAACTGCATTTAATTGATGGACAAAGCTTGTCCAGATATCCAAGGGGCTAAGATAGCCGGTCAGTTAATCTGTCCGAAAGAAAAAAAGAGAAGCTCTGTTCAGATGTCTGAGGGGCTAAAATGGCCAGCGAATTGAGCAAAACAGCTACATTTAATTAATGGACAGAGCTTGAACAGAGCTTCTTCAAATATCTAAGGGGCTAACTCTGTCAATTAATTTGTTTGAAAGAAGAAAAGATAAGAGACAAAAGAGCCACAAGTAAAACCACGTGTCAAACAAAAGAAAAAAAAAGAAGCATAGGATGGAGAAGAAAAAAAACGGGAAAAAGAAGGAAGAACACATCAGTAGGATTAGCAGACAAAAAAAAAAAACCTGTAAAAGAAAAAGAGAAAGTAACAAAACTCGATGGCATGTGCATAGCACCATCCAGCACAAGAGAAAAACATAAGTATCAATGTCACGTGTGTAGGGCGACGAAAAAGTACATTCTCACACGTGGGAGGACGACAAAACCAAACTTCCCTTATTCTCTTTTATCTATATGTTAATTAATAAGGTCGGTGGTCACTATGCTTGTTCTCAGTTTTACTTGTTAAACTTCTAACGGTTCTCTTTTTTGGCTATTCCATCAATTAGGTCGGTAATTTTAGTTATTTTTGGGGGTATTTTTTTGTCATTTTATTCTAATTCCATCCGCCAGTATTTTCTTAAAAAATTTATGAAATGAAAAAGCAAGAGGGAAGAAGATTGTTATAGGTTTTTTTAGCTCTCTCCCCTTCCCTTCTTTTTTTTTTTTTTTCTAAACTTATAAAATTTTGAGAAAAGGAATTAGGGTGAAATGGCAAAAACACCTCTGCAGAGAACTATGATAATGGAAAATAATGCCTGAATGAATAGTAAAAATAATACACTTCTAAAAGTTTAAAAAGTAAATTAATGTGAAGATTAGTTTGGTGGATAAAATGAGATTTTGAAAATGTTTAGTGACCAATGGCGCAGCTTACCGAATTATTTATACATACATGTTGATAAAGTTCCTCCAAGAAATTTGTCTAAAATTAATTAAAAAATTAATCAAGTTTCAATAACAAATAAATTAATTTTGCAGGAGTAATCGGCCACAAATCTGATATACAAAACTGCAGACGGAGATGACGTGATTCGGCTTCCTCCGGCAAACGAATTTGTGAGTGTGGTGGGCCACTTAACCACCTCAACTAATTATGGAAATGTTGCGGACCCTGCTGCACTAATAGAAGTCAACGATCTTATATGTCATCAGCATCCGTTGGACTTCATGGATGATAAATCAAGTAGCAGCATTATCGAGTCTTTCCTCTTTGGCCCCAATAAAAATTATTTTTCAAACGTGCCTCAATGTGACGTCTGTTTTCGAGCTGTGTCACCCCCATTTTATTGTTGCAAAATTTGTAACTTGTTTTTCCACCAAATGTGTTCGAAACTACCTTCTTAGATTCGACATCCTTTTCACCCGAAACACCCACTCATCCCACTCAAAGCTGATCCTCACGAATTTTTTGGAATATTCTATTGTGATATTTGTCGGAATAGATCCAATGGCATTTGCTATGTTTTCCGAACTTGTGGAATTTCTCTTGACATAAAATGTGCCCTATTGCCGAGGAATATCATACATGAAGCACATCCCTATCACGTCCTTGCTTTGGGTGATAAAGAACCTTCAAAAGGTAGCCATAATTGTTGCCGATCTTGGATTTATAAATCCTGGAGAGGATACAGGTGCAACACATGTGACTTTGGCATGTATGTTGACTGTGCTCTCTATCCAAGTACGGCGCGTGACCCATATGACAAGCACAAGCGCAAGCTAATATATGATACTTCTCAAGCCAATTCTAATGAATATTATTGCCAGATTTGCGAGGTTCAAGTAAATCAAAGGTACTGGTTCTATCATTCTGATGAATGTAATCGATCGTTTCACATTTGGTGCTTTCCCTCCTAGTGATCATTAATCGTTTCGCATCACAGCCATCCCATCAAGTTGGTCATTATCCAAATATGAGATTTAGTGTCACTGGTAAATTTAAAATCCATAATCACCCTCTTATGGTTGTTCATCATCTTAAAGGTTCATCTTGTAATTATTGTCATTCCCATATAACCTCCAAAGAAGACCTGGCTTTTGAATGCTCTGAGTGCAATTATATAATCCATTTAGACTGTTGTGAAAGATATGAAACTTTGATTCCACCACCAATTGAGAAGCCATGCTCAATATTATAAATTAATATGATCGAGGTGCACCTTTGGATGATTTGCACTAAATGTTTGGTACTCTGCATTGTTTTCTTCACATCTTCGGAAAGAGGTCGACATCCTCTGCCATCATGTAATTTTCGAAATATCAATAGGCTTATATTTTTTAAGATTAATTTCCCGAATCAGCATACTACCAATATTTCTTTCGATAAATGTGATACAAATGATTTTATATTAATTTTTGGACTCCATAAAAATATATTGGTCTTCCTATTCTGTTAGAATAATTGTAAAAAATATGAGAAAATCAAAAGCACTCAAATATTAATGGCCTTGATACATGATTACTGTGTCACTCAAACATGCTAAACCTTGAAATGGACACCGAAATGAAAGTGAAAAGTGAAAAGTACGGACGTGCTTAAGTTCTATTAGTTTGGTTGAGGCTGTCAACGATTGAACTTAAATAGGCATTCTGGTCTAAAATCAAAAATTAAGGTGCAAAATGGATTAAGTGCGCAACCGACAAAAACTCCGTGTAACAGCTAGTGCACCTTTGGATGATATGCACAAATTGTTAGGCAATTTGTAATGTTTATCTTCGTAAAGAGGGCAACACCCTTTACCATAATATTTGTTTTGAGAAATGTAAAACAAACAAATTTATATGGATAATTATTCATTGGTCCCTAAACTATTTCATGAATGTTAGTTGAGTCTCTAAACTTTTAATTGTGTTTATCCCTTAACTTTTATATTTGTATTTATAATTGTGTCCTCAATACTAATTAATGACAAAATTGCCCTTCTACTTATATCATATCCAATTTTTGTTTTTTATCTCCTTTACTTTTTATCTTCTTTCTTATATCTTTTTTTTTTTATTTTTTCTCTCCTTTCGTATCCTTATCCACGTCATGAGAAACCCAATTGCGTATTAGCTTCTTTTTTTTTTTTTGGGCAAGTTTACATTAAATGGTTCACTTGATAAGTTTAGATTATTTTCTATGCTCTTGAGATCTCTAAGGACAAATAAAAGAAAAAATTTAAGAAAACTTAAGAAAAATATTAAAAAGAAAAACATAATGTAAACAATCAAGTAAAAAAATTAAAATCCTAAACTTTATGTTTTTCTTTTTTAATATTTTTTTGAATTTTTCTTCATTTTATTTCTTTTAATAGTCTTCTTCATCTAAATCTCAAAAAATATGAAAAATACTCTAAACTTTTCAAGTAAATCAATTAATATCAACTTGCAAAATAAACAAGGTAATGTTTGGTTGGGTTCTTGAGGAAACAAATAAAGATAGGTGAAGAGTAGAAGGAATAAATTAAAAATGTAAGAAAAATAATAAAAATTAAAGAAGAGAAAAAACAAAGATAGAATATGATATAAATAGAAGAGTAATTTTGTCATTAATTGATATCGGAGACCAATTAAACACTAATGTAAAAGTTGAGGGATCAAATAGACAAAATTAAAAGCTTAGCAACTAAACTGACACTCATGAAATAATTTGGGACTATTGGAGTAATTAACCTAATTTATATTAAGCTTTGGATCTATATAGATATACTGGTCTTCGATCTTGCTGTTGAATCGGCCTTGCATTTGCTTCAAATCCCTCTGGAGAAATCCACAAAGAGATTCAATAGAAAGAAAACAAACAACCATGTGTGTCTTCTCATATTGCCAATTGGATCAAAAATCTAATTTCTGAGGACAAGAATTCTTGAATTGCGTGCTGCAGTCATCTCAATGGAAGAACATTTACATGACTTTTCTATGTGCCTTCTAAAATTCCTTATGCTTTGTGACTGTATTGTGAAGAACACGTTTCTTAAGGAAAAATGTTCCCACAACCAGTTGAATAGCAAGGAATGCATAATCCGAGTTTGATTTTGTTAGAATAGTTAAAAAGAAATGAGAAAATTGAAAAGCACTCAAAAATTAATTATTTTGATACATGACTACTCTATCACTCAAACATGCTAACCATGAAATGGACACTGAAACAAAACTGAAAAGTGAAAAGCACTTACATCATGCACAGCATCTCTTAATGCTCTTATTTGCTCCCGTGAGACTGTCCTTACCTACCAATCCAATTTTTGATGATTATTAGTTGCTGTGAAAGAAATGTACAGTTAAAATATGTATAGGGAGAGGGGCTATTTTTGAATCTTCGGCACCTTCTTGAGCACTGTCCAAAGAACACCCTCTGTACATGGAGGAACTGTGAGATAACCAATGTGTCTATGTACTTTCTACTTCCAAACTTGATGCCTCCTGGGCTAACAATCCCCAAATCAACACCTTCTTCTTCTGTTGTGTTTATATGGTGTAACAACTAGTGAACAAAGAAAATTTGACTGTCAAATTGTAGTCATTCTAAAAGTTTTTAAATGGAAAGATGAATTAGAATTCCAATTCGCAAATAATGGTTGATAATGAGTGTAAAAAACTCCGGAATCTCTTGAATTATGCAAAGGAGCTACATATAGGCAACTTACAGTTAACAACATCATTTTTGCATATTAAATCTATTGACATACCTCCTAGATCGTCCCTCATAGAACACACTCTATTTGCAGCAGAGCTCACCTGTAGTCACCTTTCAACTGCACACTTGATTTGCAAAATAGCAACAAAAGAAAAGCTCTACATTCATAACTAATTCTGGTTAAATTGAGATGTCCTCTTCTGCAATTCAGTTACAACCAGTCTACTAAAGTGAGTTGTGTGTATAAGATAGAGGCCATTTTTTCTTTTAGTTCAACATTACATAGTGCTCGTGCTTTGGAAGAGTTCTCCTCCAAATAATAATTGAACATGGCAAATCCATAAGAGTCAAAGGATGAACATTTTCTTCAAATCCATGATAGTGTGGTTTTTTTTTTTTTTTCGAAAGTACGAACATTTATAACCCTTTTTTCTTTTTCTTTTTAAATTCATTTTAAGGGCCTTGAATGCAAAAATTATCATTGTGTTAAAACATATCGATCCTAATGGTATATTGTTAGTACCCATCTTGTTGATATCAATGATATATTGTTAAAAAACATGCGAATGAAAAAGACATAATGAAGAAGGGGGAAAGAAAAAACACTTGAAATCATCTGTGCAAGGAAAGGGTCAGGGCCCCCAACTTTATATAGAACTCCAACCACAGCTATGTCTCCTCGAAAGTTTTTATGAACAATATCTAGCTCCATATTGTACCTAAATGCTCAACATATAATCAGACAAGTTAGAGATGCATGTCCAACAAATTAATTTATCAGTGCTAATAATTTTTGTCTATGCCAACCTTTTCCCATTCACGGTGTGTTAAGAAGGTGAATGCTAGTGACATTGTGATACCCAGGACCTTAGGGAGGGGGCCAATTGGAAATTTGACATTCTTAGGATGATGGAGTAAATTGCAAAAATCACTACAAGAAAAATGACTTTTTGTGACAACAATCTCAGTGACAACAAAAACTTTTGTCATAGTTGATATACTTCAGTGACGACATTTGATGTCGTCACAGATGACCTTACTTACACTCGTCATTAGTGACAACATAAAATTAGTTGTCACAAAATAGTGTGGCGCACAAGTCATAGTATAGTAAAAAATTAGTTTTGTGACAACGTAAAAATAAGTTATCACTAAAATGAGACTTTCTGTGACGAATTTTGATGTCGTCACAGATGAGCTTTGTTATTAGTGATAACATGGATTGGTCGTCACAGTTGAATCGCTTTAGTGACGACTTTAGTGTCGTCACAAATGAGTTCAAGAAAACTCATTGTTAGTGACAACAATATACTTGTCACTGTTGACAGACTTTAGTGATGACTTTTGATGTCGTCACAAATGAGTTCAACTAGACTCGTTATTAGTGACAACATGTGTATGTCGTCACAGTTTAATCACTTCAGTGACGACATTGGTGTCGTCACAGATAAGTTCAAGTGGACTCATCGTTAGTGACAACATTATGCTTGTCACTGTTGATACATTTCAGTGATGACTTTTGATGTCGTCACAGATGTGCTCAAGTAGGCTCTTTATTAGTGACAACATGGATTGGTCGTCACAGTTGAATCACTTCAGTGACGACTTTGGTGTCGTCACAGATGAGTTCAAGTAAACTCATTGTTAGTGACAACAATATACTTGTCACTGTTGACAGACTTCAATGACGACTTTTGATGTCGTCACAGATGTGCTCAAGAGGCTCTTTATTAATGACGACATGGATTGGTCGTCACAGTTGAATCACTTCAGTGACGACTTTGGTGTCGTCACAGATGAGTTCAAGTAAACTCATTGTTAGTGACAACAATATACTTGTCACTGTTGACAGACTTCAGTGACGACTTTTGATGTCGTCACAAATGAGTTCAACTAGACTCGTTATTAGTGACAACATGTGTATGTCGTCACAGTTTAATCACTTCAATAACGGCATTGGTGTCGTTACAGATGAGTTCAAGTGGACTCATTGTTAGTGACAACATTATACTTGTCATTATTGATACACTTTAGTGATGACTTTTGATGTCGTCATAGATATGCTCAAGTAGGCTCGTTATTAGTGATAATATGGATTGGTCATCACAGTTGACTTTCTTCAGTGACGACATTGGTGCCGTCGCAGATGAGTTCAAGTAGATTCGTCATAACTGACAACATAGTTTGGTTATCACAATTGACACACTTCAATGATGACAAGTAGTCATCAATGTCTAAAGGACATGTTCAGTAATTCCACTGTACGACGTAATTTTTGCAATTTAGCCTCAGATATGATAAATCAATTTTGTTAATTCTACTATGGCACCCTATGTTTCGCAAGTTGGCCCCATGTATGATAAACCAATTTCATTATGTCCACTGTGGCACCTTGTCTTTTGCAATTGGACCCTATATATGATAAACTAATTTTATTTATTATACTATGGCACCTTATGTTTTGCAATTTAGCCCCACAATGAAAGAAAATAAGCCTGTAGCTACTTCATAAAATAAAGCACTATAAATGAAAGCATTACAATTAACATGATTATCACCCTCATAACGACACTGATTATTGAATTCTAATCAAATAAATCATAAAGTTTTGAACATAAATTAAGCATGATTAAATGTATTATAAATAGTAAGAAACTTAATAAATGTTGAATCAGAATATCATTTTTTTATTTTTAAAAAAAGAACTATTAACTTACAAACTCTTAGGCTTCATTTGGATGGATATGTATTTACGTATATGTATACATGTATACATGTATACATATACATATATATATGTAGATGTTGATGTATATGCATATGTATACGTATATGTATGTATGTATGTATGTGTGTGTGTATGTATGTATGTATAGTTATGTGTGTGTGTGTATAACAAACATACATGCATATCTAAACACACACGCACCTATGGTGCGTGTGCACATGCACATGCATAACGTGTGTGTGTATACACATATATGTGCATGTGAGCATGATGTATGTATATTTACCAAATTTCCAAACACAACTTCCCTCCTCTCTCTATCCACCTCACATCTTCTCCCATTTACTCCACTCTTACATAGCTTATCTTCCTCACTACAATTTGACATTCAACTTCTCCACTCCCACTACAAGAAAAAACACTTATTATGACACCTTTTTTGTAGAAGTCATTTTTTATGTCACAAATGGAATAAAATTGACAATGTAAAGTTATTTTATATTTTTATTTTTTAATTGAGAAATTAAAATGTGAAATTAGAACATTTATCATAATATTTAAACATGCGAGTATAGGAAGAACATTCATCATGATAGATATGCATTTTTTAATGAATTACCAGAGTTTTTAATTACACCAGTGTTAGCCTCATTAATAACTAACTTGTAATGATAGGGTGCACTTTAGAGAATAATATATAAATTTAGTTAGATAATGCAAAGTTAGTCTTTAATTGTCTACTAAATATATGGGTTGTGGACAATTTTATTTTTAAGTAAAATAGATTTTTTTTTAAACAAAATTGTTGATAGTTACAAAAGGAAAAACTACCAGATAGTAAGATATCAACAATGATATACATATTTTCTAATTATCAAAATTTATTAAATTATGAGTTGGTGCCAAATTGTTACTTAGTTCTGGGATTGCTTTAGTTAATATCTCTATTTATTCGGCCTGTTCTAATTCTCACGAAGTCTATATTGGGCTGTAAACGAATCGAGCCCTTAACAAATAGTTCGGGCTTGATTCGGATTTGAATTTTTATGAGCTCGAATACAAAACAAGATTCGATTATATTATCGAATCGAATTCGAGTTCACATATATTCGGCTCGAGTTCGGCTCGAAATTTTTTTTTAATAATTTTTTATTTAGTATATAATAATTATTTATATAAAATATATATTTTATTAATAAATTAATACAAAAATTAAAGAAATAAAAAAATTAATACAAAATTTTTTAGAAAAATAAAAAAATAATACAAAATTTAAAAAAATAAAAAAACTCGAGCTTTCGAATCGAACCCAAGCCTATCAAGTACAAAATCGAATCAAACCCAAGCCTTGATTTTAAGCTCGTATCGACTTGAACTTGAATCTGAATCCGAGTTCAAATTTTCGAATCCAGTTTGACAACTCTAAAGTTCAGTTCGATTCGGTTCGTTTACAGCCCTAGTTTACATTGATGTTCGATCAAATCATTTGTCGTGCTAATAAACTTTCAAACTATAGATTTTTATATTAAATTAATTTTTTGTGTCATAAAAAATTTCTCTATCTTATAAAAGTTACAAAAAATTTAAACTATTATATTGTATATTAGTACTTTTTTTTCTAAATAATGAATCATTTTGTGAGAAAATCTTAATTTCCCGCCTTTCTCTATACCAAAATCTTAATTCCCTCCTTCCCTCCCTTTCCCAAAGTCCAAATGCGATACTTCCCTCTTTCCCCTTTTTCTCTTCTTCGATTCCTCCGTAGCTCCCTCCCCTAGAAAGTAAACTGAAGTTCTTTTCTAACCTCCTCTTCATCGGTTTCTGTCGATCTAAGCTTCTTTCGGTTTATAGGATTAATCTTTTTCCCATAGAAAAGCACAAAATCCCTTATTAATAGCCCAAAAATGATGTCGCGAACGATTCCTTCAATTCCGAAGCCGCAGCAGAACTACTACTCGCAGTCGATGCCAGTGAGGAAGGTCCAACAGTCGACTTCTGTGAATGTGTCGATGATGCCGAGAAAGATGAGGTGCTTCCACCGCACGAAGATCGTCAGCTAGGTCTCTAAAGACAACATTTTCGGTTCTTGAAGGCATTGGGAGAACTCTCAAAGGTAGAGATCTTCTTTTAGTTTACAACGTCACCTGGCACCAAACAGGTTTCTCGATTTATAAGTGACAGCTACCCTAATTTTATATACATATATTAGTATCAATATGGAGTTACATCACCAAGTTGGACTAAGAAGTTCAAATATTTATTACCTTTTCAGAGGCCTAAGACGCAATTGCTGTTATAGTCAGATGCGAACTTCAGCTTTCCCTTTTTGGTGTCGGAGTTGTGATGCCAGAGGATGTTGGATATATGTTATTGGTAAAATTTTGGTGGGGAAGAAATGCTAGTACTAGTTTGGTTCAACCTAGAATAATAGATATACCAGTACTTGGATAATTTTCGGATGAAGATTTTATTTTCGCAAATTTCTATCATCCTTAGTACTTATAGGAGTAGTAACAGTTAGCTGCCCCAAAAACAAAAAAACAAAAATTAAATGGAAAAAACCGTGTCTGTAAAACTAGTTTTAGAGTTATGCAAGAGTAAGTTTTTATCTAGGTTGTTGCAGATTATGTAGTTTTACAAATAATATGTCCTTAGCTTTGGATTCTATATTGCATTAGGATTGGATGTTATAAATGTTTGTTCGTTGGTAAAGAGAAAGAGGCAAAGAAGACGTGCCCTTCTATTATACATTTGCGTAAATTTTAGGTAAATATCTTTGTATAACTTTATGTTTAACCTTGTGTTTGCTTGCTCTAGGTTTGAACATAGGTACTTTTGATTTGGCTAGACAAGTTTACAAACTGGTTGACAGTTTTTAATTAGGAGTTTTTTCATTTCTTCTACCACATAACAGTGTAATGAATTTAAATAGCAGCGATACATGTTTCATAAAAGAAATTGAATTGGACTACACTTCGTAAACTTGCTGTCTTTTTGTTTAATACCATTTCCCTTTAATCTTCTTTCCAGTTTTCAGTGGTTAATCTTATGCTGATATAGGAATTATAGGGGATCATTTGGGTCTTTTGTAGAGTGCGGCCTCCGTTGTCTGATGATACTAGTACCCGGGAAGTTAAAGTAATATCTTCTGTTTCTGTTATTGCTTTTTGGATTTAGTTTGAAACTCTACTTGGGCAATGGTAATTGTGAGTTTCATTCTTTTTTGCATATGTAACTCTGGTTTGATTGATTGCTGATAAGCCAGTAGAAAAAAACTTAAGTTATCATAACTATTTTGTCCAAGAATGAATTTCAGAAAATTGGTGAAAATGTAAAGCAACACTCTTTGTAGTAACTCCTGGTCCATTAGTTCTTGCACAAATGAATCTAACGGTGTGTAGCTAAATAATGCTAATCATAAAAACTTTAAGCACCATACAATGGATACCATAGAGTGGTCACCCGTAAGTTTAGTTTATTGATTGCATATTTGTCAAGTAAATCTTCTTGAGTTGAATTGTGCATTGTAAAAGACGGTTGGGTTCATTCTTGAGTTTAAGTATGACGAAATGCTATCGTCGGCATTTTAAGCACTTTATGCTTAATTGCATTTGAAAATGAAAGGTTCATCCAGTATATTTAGAATGACAGAGCATAAGTTTGTGTGCTCCATGCATTTCGCACGCCTAAACATACACTAATTGGAAGTGCTTGGTGGCCTCTCTAGTTTTTTTTTTATGATATTGGCATCATCATATATAGGATAGAATATAATAAGGAAAAAGTGACATTAACTATAAGTTAATTTCAGGCAAATAGGTATAATGAAAAGTACTAAAATAAAGTATACTATACCAAAAACATTCTAATCCTTTAGTTCAAGCATCATGTATGGTTTTGTATATTTCATTCACAATGTGAGTAGAACGTATGTTTGAAGACAGTCTGATTCATGATAAAAAAGTATTTAAATAAAAGTTATGTATGTAAAGTGAAACTTTTGTAAACATGGATTTTTGTTCCTTTTACTCATCTGATTGTGAAAAGTTGGAAGAATTGGGCAAAGTAGATCCGGTTTGCTAACTTTTATTATAGTAATTGCAAATGTACATGATAATTCTTGGATGTGGAATAGGGTAACTGATCCTTTTTTATAACCATGCTTGCTGCGGATTTTAATTAATTATCTCTGTAACCATTCCTAGAATATGGCCACCTTATTAACAGTTTACCAACCTTGCAGCTTAAGGAGGCATCCTACATTTCAGTAAAATAGTTACTAACCGCTTGCAACATGATGTCTTGCACACTCTTGCAAAAGTACTGTCTGATTCAAGTATTGGGAGACAACTGTAAGTCCATGGATATCTTTTTTCCTCTTTATACATTTTGAGTTCCTTATATCTCATTCCGCATTTTGAGTATAGCTTCATAGATAATTGTGGAATAAGGTAACTATTTTCTAATTGCATTGCTAACTTCTGATAAACAAAATACCATAAATCCAAAGTACTTTAACTAATTTTTTCTATTATCAGTACATTTGTTTGTCTTAAACTACATCTTTTATCACTTTGTCTTGAGGAATCCAAGATTTTAAGGTTTCCATTATCTTTTGCAGAAAATCTTCACAAATACTTAAGGGTATAGCTCCATGCATTGTTAAGCGCAAAGGACTATATACATGAATAACCCCATAATAAGCAAAAGATACCTCTTAATCTTATGTAGATAATGGACCAAATTGATAATGAAAGTTAAGATTATAAACATGGAGACTTCTTTATTAAACAAAAACTACCTTAGGCTTTACCATTCATCAGCTGGCATGTGGTTTATCACTAAAATCTTCAAGATTAAATGGGACATAATTTTTTATTCTCATCCAGATCAGTGACTATTTATAGTCCTTTCTTTTCTTGATTAGACCAATGTGGGAAGATCTGAAGCAGTACAACCTATCACTTCTATTCATTGTTGAAGAAGCATGATGCCAAGTTTAAGAAAATTGCTGACAAGATGCTCCACAACATCAATTATAGTTCCAGGATTCAATCTCTTTTTGATG
Organism: Mitragyna speciosa; assembly: GCA_024721245.1. Taxonomy (NCBI): domain Eukaryota; kingdom Viridiplantae; phylum Streptophyta; class Magnoliopsida; order Gentianales; family Rubiaceae; genus Mitragyna; species Mitragyna speciosa. The sequence continues at coordinate 61,503 of JAMWEH010000417.1, read as the reverse complement.
GTATTGGTTTCTTTGAGCCCCATGCTCAATTTGAGGAATTTGAAGATATTGTTGCTTTACATTTTGCTTTTTACCTGAAATGTAGCTACTTTCTTTTGGATGGATAATGGCTACTAGTACTTGAATTAATGTGGGCTTTGTAAACTATTATGGTTGATGTATGTTTTGATGGATTTAGGATGAATAATGGCTACTGATACTTGAGTTGATGTGAGCTTTGTAAATATTATGGTTAATGTATGTTTTGATGGATTTACAGATGTTTATGAGCATACATATATTTGAAACTTCATTGCTCTTTATTCACTATTCATTGTGGCATTAATGAAGCTATAATTTTGGTGTGTCAGTTGCAAATGCATCGAAACAGGTCTTTTATGGAAATATTAGGATACCATGCTTTTGTGACAACACTTTTAATGTTGTTACTCACTGTAACTTCCATCAGTGACAAGAAATCTTGTCACTACTGAACAAAATTATTAGTGATGACTTCTTTGTCGTCACTGAATACTATGCTTCTGTGACAACACTCATAATTTGTCACTAGTTGCAAGTTCCATCAGTGACAAGAATTCTTGTCACTGATAAACAGTAATATAGTAATAAGCATAAGTCGTCATTGTTGAGAAATATTTGTGACGACTTTTCGTGTATTTATGACAAAATTGCAGGTGAATTAGTGACAAAAAAAGTCGTCACAAAATATTAACGGTTAGTGATGACATTTTTCTTGTCACTGAATATTGTGCTTCTGTGACGACTCTCTTAGGGTCGTCACAATGACCCTTTAGTGACATAGAATTTGTGACAACCTTGTGACAGTCGGAAAAGTCGTCACTGTAGCTTATAGTGACGACTTTTTAGGTTTTTGTGATGACTTCTTGTTGTCACAAAATGACAATTTTCTTGTAGTGAATGATGAGGGACTAAAGTGCAATTAGAAAAAAATTGTGTTTTTGCCTAAAAAGGGAGTTAGGGTATTCTTTTCTTCTATATTTTCATTTCTTACTCTTTCTCTTCCTTACGGTCGGTCTCTCTCTCTCTCTTCTCTCTCTCATCTTTCTCTCTCCCTTGCTCTCTGTCCTTATTTCACTCTCTAGAAGAAGGAAAAGCTTGAAGCTCAACCCAACTCTCTAACATTCAAGGTAACTTCTTGATTTTACATTCTAAATTATACGGGTTTTACTTAAATGATGGTGTTATGAGCTATAAAGGTGTGATTAGTGATGGAATATGATGTATGATGTCTTAATTGCTTGGTATTGTGCTTAGGAGAGTGATTAAGGGTTTTCTAATTAGTGTGATAATTCATGGGTGTTGATGATAAGGGTTGGATGATGATGATTTATGATGTATGTTGGGTATAAATTGTGGTTTTCAACTTATTTTGCTATGTTTGAACTGGATTAAGTGTTTAGAATGTGATTTGTGAAATTTTGATGGTTGGATGCTGAAAAAATTGTGTTGCAGGCTCGTCTGTGGGCAGCTTCTGGCGCCAGTTGCAGTACCAGCTGTGCCTTGGTTGGATCCGCGGCTAATAAGAGTAGCCTTCTGGCCGCGGTAGTGGCCGCGGCATTAGTCGCGCCGCAAATGGTGAGCGGCGGCAGTGGCTCAGCCACCCTTTACCCGCGACTCAGTCTCTTTTGAGTGATTCGGGGGTAGCTTTTGGTTATCCATGAGCGCGGATCAATAATGCCCACCCGCAGATCATTCTTTGGTCCCCCAATTCACTCTGTTCTGCATTCTAAGTTTAGATTTAAGCTTCGATCATGATTATTTGATAGAATTAGCTTATGATTAAGTATTTAATTGTGTGTTTTAGGCAAAGAAGGTGAAGATCTCTCTTGGATTAATTGATTTAATTTGGACGGAGGTAAGTAGTGCACGTATCTTTTATACTTTTGTAAGTCATCATGATGTTTTGTAAATTATTTTGTAGATGTTAAAGTAGCATGAGTATGAATATGTTAATGATCTGCCATAAAAAGGTAAATGTGGTCAAATGTGAATGAAGGAATGATTTGTGATTGAGCTCTTGTGTAAGGTAATTATTGATAGGATTAGTTCCTTAAATTTGGTGGAGGTGATATGGTCTTTGACCGCGCTAACCGGGGATAGTTAGCATATTATTTTGAAACAGACTAACTGGGTGAAAGTTGGGATTGTATCGTGTTAACTGGGTTGTAGTTAACAACTGGATATCTAGAGTCAATGCGCTTTATTACTTGAGCTCTCTCTTTAGTATGTATGTATGAAAAGTTATTTGGGCCACATATAATGATTTGTATTACAATTTAAGTAATAATTATTTGAATTATATCATGTATATGTATATGTAACATGCTCAGGCCAATAAAGTGATACATGCGCTACTTATTGAGTGAAGTTTTCACTCACCCCTTTGTTTTACACGCAGAGAAGAATGACTTTGGAAGGAACAATTGGGATTAGCTCTTGGAGCTATGCTAGAGTTGTGGATGGCTTGGTTAGCGATAAAACATGTCAGTATTGTTAGAATATGTTCGTTTATGTTTTAAAACTCTAGTAATTGTAATTGAAGTTTCAAATTTTAATATTAGGTTTATATAAAAAATGAAATTTATATTTATCTTTAATATGATATTTGGGAAGTTTATATTAGATGCTTTGACAATTTGAGTCTTGTGACTTAGTTTAGCCTGGTCACGGTAGCAATTTGTATTCTGTGCCATTTGTAATAATCTTTCCTGTATCTCCTTTCCATTCCACCTGGTAAAAACACCAAGAACGGTAACAGTGTAACGTCAGTAGACAAACTTGAAATGTTAACCGAAGCTCAATAATTAAAGCGAAATTAAAAAGGAAATAAAGAACACGATAAAAAACGAATCATAGGCTGCTTACTTGAATATCATGTCCCTTGTTTCTTAATACAGCAGGAGCTGGTTTATAGCCTCGTTCCAATTTCCCTAAACTTGAGAAGATCTGCACCCTCGGATCAAGAAGATCAATAGGAGACTGCAATTTTCAGTTGTCACAAGTTTGCCAGTGAGAATCAAGGTGGCCCCAGTTCTTTGGTCCTTTCTCAGTTCCCTCTCGATAGGTGAATGGATTCTCATTTGTGTTTTTCACAGCATGTTGATGTCAATGCAGTTCAACAATCAGAAGATTTGCAATCACTGGGTTGATCCTCTGAAGAAAAGGTTGTATTTTGATGTTTTATAACTTTATTTAGTCCCAGAAACAAAATTAACCAAATATAGTAAATAATACAAATCATCAAGGCAATGCAGATTAATGGACCAATCAGCTTTCTTTCTTGCCAAGTAGGTGTGGGGTTCCTGCTGTCGTTGGGCATAAGCCAAATATAAATGTATAAACTGATGAATGTATTGTGCAGGAGGACTGATACAATGGAACCTTTGAATCAAGTCTTAGTAAAGATATTTATGTAAAAATTTTCGTAAACTAACCAGAGTACCTTTTTCGTAATTCTTTTCTTAATAAACTTATTCGACAACCTTCGTAGATTCTTTTTAAAAATTCAATTGCAATAAAACAAGTATTCAATTTTATATGGATACTATTCTGATGCATATGGAGCTTGCTTGAGTGTAAACACTTGAGCACTATTTCATGCTAAGTTTTTCATCCAACAAAACTTTTAAGATTTCATGGTATGAAACGAATTCAACGATTATGAGCAAGGCTATTATAACTAAACAACAATTGATTGAAAAAAAGAAAATAAAATAAGCAAGATGAAAACAATTAGAAAGTAAGAATGGAAAATAAATAATGCAAATTTAAATTAAACCTCTCTAATGTAAACCAACATTATTTCACGAATTCTATTTTCCAAAAGAAAATTGGAACACGTTTAAAAATGTTTACCATAAAATAAAATTTAAAAAAAAGAACGAACTATGGGAAGAAAACCATAAAAGACCTCCAAAAGGGGGGGGGGGGGGGGAATCAAATTTCAAAAGTTCGCCCTTAAAAAAATAAAGAAGCAACCAAAGTGAGGGGGAGGAAAAATATTCTTTTTGTTAATTGTTCCATATGATCAAGTGTTACATACATGCATAAACACAAGTTAGATATTGGTTTCAAAATTGAAACCCCAAAGGTGATGAATAAAAAATTAAAACATACTATTTTGTTGAATTCCAGTATTTATCATTAGCCACGCTGCATTTTTGTAGTTTCATTTCGTTTTGAAGAGTAAGCTGAATAAAAACAATTGCAGTCGTAAAAGATTAAACGGTACAATAAAAAATTTATAAAAGAAGTGAATGGATGAACTGACACCAAAACTGAAGAAAATCTTTGTGTCAAATATAAAAAAAGTTATTAGTCATGAAAACAAGAATGATAGAGGACAGAATTCAAACATTTACTACCGGATAAAAGAAAGACAATGAAACAAAATTTAATGTGAAAGGATGACATACAAAACAGCAAAAATACAAAAATAATGTATCGATAAGTAGAATAGAAAATCACGACATCTGCTTTTTCTTATTAATGCTTTTGAATATTAAATGTTTCAAAATTACGTGTAGGTATACAATGCACTCAACCCATAATTTTCATTTTTTGTATATCAAGATGCAACCTTGAAAGTGCATCATTTACATTTCTTTAGTCATAGTTATTTTAGTTTTTTTCTTTTTTTTACTTTGTTATGATCCGCATAACGTGGAATGGATTGATGAGTTTTCTGATAGAACTATATTCTTAAGGTTCAATACTAAAAATTGTACAATTACCATGTGCCTTAAAAAAATGAAGTGTTGTAAAAATTTCAATTTATATAGTCATTGACATCTCCATTTTCATATGAAAAAGCTTTCATCATATTAGGGCAAAAAAAATTTAGCATATTTGGAATGTGCAATGAATAATAATGGAAAAGTCTATTTATCTAGAACGCTGTTTTATCAAAAATAGTTTGGAATAAATGTTGTGCTTCTATTGTTGGTGATTTAAATCAGAATAAGATTTCTATTCATTTTTTAATATTTCGTATAATTATTCTTAAATTTCAGAATAGAATAGAATTTATGCTATTTTGGCTTAAATGCACGTTGCTCATTTTAAAAAAAATAAAATATTTTTTATGCTAGGTTCTATTTCTATATGTATGAGAAAATTGAATGAATATTGCTTTATTAAAAAATAATTACACATTATTTTGATATTTTTATTGAATATTTAATTAAATTATGCAGTTGATTGTACAATACGAATTATTATTTTAAAAAGTTATATATCGATTAGTGATAATATTGGAAATGTAAAATAATTATCATATGGAATAATGATCTATATTTTGAGCAAATGTTTAAAAACGATAATAATATTGTTTAGATATTTTTTATTGCCAAAAAATAGATATATTAAATGTAACTAGTATTGATTGTGATTTAAAAATTACATGAACAACTACTAATTAAACTAATAAATAATTTACTGAAAATTTAACAAAATGAACCATACAGATCTTGCCAAACATGCCACCATGTACAAGGAGCTAAAGCAGGAGAAAAAAACTATGAAAATAAACACGACATTCAACCATCTTAGCATTTCCAGGTTAAGGTTAAAAAAAAAAAACTTTCCCTAGATTCTTTGGAAAAATAAAGATTTCAAGAAAAAAGTGGAAAGAAAGAGCTTTCTTGGGGAAAAGATTTTTTAATAAAAAATGATCATATCAAACATGGGAATAAAATGTATATATTGAAAAGACCTTCTCACCATTCCCACGTAATACCGTGCATGCATAATAACATGGGTAAAGTTCCAGGTTAGTGTTTTCTGACATAATAACACAAGTATCTTTATGCATTCATTTGCTCTTACTAGTGGAAAAAATACGTGAGTAGTAACTACAAGGAGGCAAAGTAGCCTATTAAAGGAGAAACGCCAGCACTCGCCAACTACTTGAGCAATGCATTGATCACAAGTGGATACTTTTTGATAACAGCAACAAATTTCCTCGCTATGAAGAGTGGTACAAAGGACGTGTATTTGACTGGCTTTCAGAAAACTCTAAAATGAATGTTGCTGCGGCGAAATTGTGCAGACTGATTATTGATCTGGCATCCTATAAGGTATGAAACATGTTCTGCCATTGAAGTTATAGAATAGACACATGCTGGATCAAATTGTTAATTGAATCTCTGTTTTGGTCTTTCTAGATTATGCAAGAGAGGGGCACTTCCATTGGAATTGAATGCTATATGAAGAATTAGAATGTATCTGAGGAAGAGGCAAAGAAGAAGCTCAAGGAAATGGCCGAGGATGCACGGAAGGACATAAATGAGGAGACCTACTGTACCAAGCGAAATCCGTTTGCGAGTATTGAAGATGGTGCGCGCATTAGATGTCTTTAACAAAGATAATGAAGATGGATTGAGTGATCCACAAAAGGTTCTCAAATCCAACATCATTGCAATGCTTGTAGATCCCATAAATATATGAGATTGGTTTAATCGATTTTTGAGTGAATTCATTTAAATTCTGGAGAGGGAATTTATCCATCACAACCTCGCAATAGACAATTTGTTATGGAGTTTGATTCATATTCATATTCACTTTCAATATCTCTCATTAGATATGTATAGGTATTTCAACAAATTGAATAATATAAAGTTCGATTCAACCTACCACTTTGGAAGATGTACCACTGCGGAAGATGGATATTAAATTTTGATTAGGTTCACTTTCATAGAATTTTGCCAAAATAATAGATCAATTTTATTAATTGATCTTATAGTGTTCGATGTTATTTCTAAAGTTTTAGGGCTTTCCTTATGGCATTCGGTCCTTTCAATGCCCTTAATAGAGTCGAAAGACAAAGTAAGTACCTTAATATTCTGACCGAATTCGGACCAATAAGTGTTCATTCAAACTTGATATGCCAATTATCAAGTAAAAAATAAATAAAATTTAGTGTTTCTTAAAGTTTCAATTTTGTTTGAATTCGATTTGTTAAGCATAAAATTTAAGAAGAGATTTAGCATTTATTAAAAATTTAGTTTGAACTCAGTTTGTTAAGTATAAAATTTAAAATTTATATGTTTCCCTCAAAATGCTCGAATTCAAATCTAAAAAAGAAAATCATTGAATCATGAACAATAAATAAATTATTTTATACTTGTTAAAATAAACAAAGTAAACTACAACACGAAAATATTTGGCTCAATAGGCGCGTTTGTATTGCTAGTGGGACAAGGAGGCAGGACGATCACTAATTGTTAGTCTTGTAACAAATAAGATCCGCCTAAGCCTCGGGGACTCAGAAGTATCATTAGCCACCAGTCAATGATCCAGATGTAAATAGCTAAAAATGGATATACAAGATGATCCAGATGTAAATGGTTAAAAATGAACAGATGAGATTGAACTAGTAAAGTTAAATTAAAATAACAAAATGACGTAGTTTTTTTTAATGACAAATAATTACACCATGCTCTAGTAGAATTACACTATCATTTTGTCATTTTACACTTTTTAATTAACATGCACACATCAACTTGTGCGAAATAGAGGGCCGAACTTGGGATGGGCCTATAATCAAGCTGTTATATTATGAAATAAACGCCTTTTAAAATAGTGTACATGGTCTACCAAATAGCATGTTGAATTTTTAGGCTTTTTACATTCATATTTACATTCCATTCATGTTTGTTAATGGCTCGTGCATTGGTGTTAATAATCAGTACGGGTGATTGTTGCTGCCTCTTCCTTAGTAATAGTGTTCTGAAGTCTGAAGTAGATCACTTTAGCAGTCCTTGAACATCAAACAAAGTTTCTATTTAGTCCTCAATTTTTAATTTCTTCTTCAATTTTGATTCTTAACTTTCTTAACAATATCAAATTCATTGTTTAATCAATGTGCTAATTACTAATTGACGCTTGAAAAGTACGGAATTTACCACATAAATATTATAGAATGACATTTATAAAAATGAACAAAAGAATAGCTCAATGTACTTGAATTCTATTCAATGTTTTTTTTTTTTACAAAAAAATTTTGGTTGGGGTTAGAATCCATCATTAAATGATTGGAGATTTGGCATTAAAGAGTGAATTATCCTGTGCAAAATTAAGACTAGCCAGTCTAGCATAGAAAATACATAACAATTAAATAACATTCAGGAATTCCAACTAGTTTTCTGGATAGCACATTTATGTGATTTCTGAATTTAATTGGCAGGATGTGGTGCCAAATTCCCCAACCACATCTTAGCTAGGAAAGTTCCAAAGCACCAGCAGTTATGCAATTAGAGAGGTGAGTTAATCTTCTCTTTTTAATGACGAAAAACAATGAGTAATACTTCCTTTGGTTTATTATTTTATATACTGTTTTGGTCTGTGCCAAACTTGAATATTGAATTTATTTATTTTAATGATTAATTCAATTTTAACCCTTTAAAGTAACTAGAAATATCAATGGAGCCCCAAAAAAGTTTCAAATTATCTATCTAAAGAAAATAGTTCTAATTTGACCATTCACCTCATTTCCATTTCGTAATTAATGTCCATTAACACCTCGCATGGTTTCTTGATTATTATGTTGAAATTGGAAAAAAGTTCAAATGTAAGTCAACACAGTTAATATGTTAAAAATGGAAAAAATTCCAAATGCAAGTCAACACTTTTAAAACATTCATGAGCAAGTGTTGATACGTTTTTGAAGAAAATTAATACGTTTTTGGTTCTAATTACTTTTCGGCAAAAATAACCGTTTTTGCTGAAATTTAAAGTAATGAAGAAGAGTCACTTTATCATTTTTCCAAATTACAATCTCATGAATTTGCTTCTATCATCTTTGACTGTAGATGTCCCTATGCTTAAATTCCAAAAATGTAAAATCAAGCACATCTTTAAAGAGGGTAACAGAACCGCACACTAGCGAATATGCGACTAAGCAAAGGTGTAAACGCCTCCCAACACCCCCCCCCCCCCGTCCCCGGGGGGGCGGGCCAAAAAAAAAAAAAACCACAAAAAAACCTTTAGGTAGATTGTTTGATGATAACTATAAAAGGGAACTTGGTTCCTTCATCTTGTAAACTCTTAAATTATTTAATTAATGCATCTTCATTTCCTAGGAAAAAAAATACTAAATTCGAAGTCGAACTTTTGTTAAGTGGTAGTGTATTAGTGCATTACTTTTTCTTTCTTTCCTTTTTCTCTTACGTCGTCGTTGACACATAAACATTGAACCACAATAATTGGTTTATGATTCCTTTCAATAAAGCCTCAAATATTCTTGTTGGATTATAGCTAAATTTAAATGGTACAAAAAGAAGACAATGCAAGAGCAGTAACATGGCATAAAGCAATAAGCAAAGAACATTATGAAATAAAATTAAATAAATGGAGACATTGAATGTAGAAATAAAAGGTTGCAAAACAAATGATGTGATATAAAGTTTATAAAGACTGATATCCCATGAATGTAAAGTTAAAGAGTTAATAACACTTTGCCAATAAAGGTATAGGGAAGCTAGAGTTTACGATCTAACCTTTAAATATATATTTTGCCCCCCTAATCTGTTAGTTAAGAGAAAATATACTTAAAAGAAATAGCCAAATGACACAAATACATTGACTTGGCAGAGAGGAAAATTTCGAAAAAAACAAAAAGCTTAGTCGTTACAATAATTTTTACTTTTTTTTTTTTTGAAAAACTTCGCAATAAAGTAAACTACTGAATTTTGGATGAATTAAATATGAAAAATTGTAACGTCTTGGGTCTGGACTGGCCCAATAACTTTTGAGATTTAAACCACGAATTCAAAATGCTTAGGTCAAGTTATTTAGTAATTCAAACACAGGATATTATATATTATCAATTTTCTTCTATTCTCGCCGATGTGGGATATCACATTCACCTCTCCTTTAGGCTTTTGCATCCTTGCAAAGCCCCCACCGATATCATAATCCGGACTATCCACTTAGTTGTCTCGGATTCTAGAGGTGGCTCGTACGGACTCTAGAGATGGCTCCTGCTCTTAAGTCGATTTAACACTTAGCCTTGCATAGCACTTAGTTCCTCTGCTTCCTTGCGTAGTCGCGACCCAAATATCATAGGCCCAGTCTCACTCCGTGCAGAGACCATACGAGATTCGCTCTGATACCATTTGTACCCCTTAAACTTGTGACACCCCCAACCAGGTTCTACTCCATAATCCTGCTCGAGACGCCTGCCTGTCTCGCGCCAGGACTCAAGTACAAGCAGTCATATGCTCAAAATATAATCAAACTGCTAATAATTGCGTATACATTCAAAAACTACAAAAACTAATTACAACTTTTGAGCCACTTAGGCCTCAATTTACATCCATCCTACAGCTAATGCTAACTAAAGGAAAACTTTCTCTGTATTTCTTTATCTTTTTCTCATCGTTAAACACCTGTAAGAAAAGAAAATGAAACGTGGGATGAGCTTTACGCCCAATGAGGTCCATTTTAAAACTATTAGAAAACTTCCCGATGAAAATTTATTTCAATCGAGAAAAAGATCAAAGGATATATACAAGTGAATTCACGATATACACCCCAAGCCTACAAATCTCCCATAAAAGCAAGGGATACCAAGTAAATAAGTCATTACATGTCACGTGCACCCAAGCCTACGAATCTCCCGTAAAAGCAAGGGATACCAAGTAAATAAGCCAATAAACACCACACCTCCCCAAGCCTACGAATCTCCCGTCAAAAGCAAGGGGTTCCAAGTAAACGAATCAATACGCATCATATATCCCCAAGCCTATGAATCTCCCATTAAAAGCAAGGGGTACCAAGTCACCAAGCCACTACACCACCACACATCCCCAAGCTTACGAATCTCCCGTAAAAGCAACGGGTACCAAATAACCAAGCCAGTACATGCCATACATCCCCAAGCCTACGAATTTCCCGTCAAAAGCAAGGGATACCAAGTAAACGAATCATTATTCATCATATATTCCCAAGCCTACGAATCTCCCATAAAAGCAAGGGTATTAAATAAACAAATCACGTGATTACAAAATTGTAACTTGTATGTAAAATTAAATTTAAGGACACTTGCTTGGCAATAACAATGACCGTTCTCATGTAGTTGTAAATAAGAGCCGTATAAATAAACAATAGTCACATATCCCTGTAGAGCACAAGTAGTTCATATTGAACCATATAATTTTCAAAACATCATTCATTTTCAAATACTAGTACTAAACCATATATTCTTGTAAAACAAATAAGAAAGGAGCGTAGACATTCGCAATAAGTTTTGAAATTTTCAAAATATCATTTGATTTCAAGGGCCAGTGAAAAGTCACATAATTTAATAAAAGAGTAGTTCGTAAGTAAAAATTAGGTTAGGACACTCACAATAAGTCTTGAAATTTTCAAAATACCATTTGATTTCAAGTATTGATAACAAGACACATACTTTAATAAAAGAGTATTTCATATGTAAAAATAATTTTAGAACACTCACAAGTATGTCAAAGTTTATAGGTTCTTCAAATGCTTGCCACTAAGATCACCTGAATCACCTATCAATTCAAGGCAATATAGGTACCTATCAAATCAAAGTGAATGAACAAATTATAAAAATTATGGATCTTTCATTTGAGAAATCTAACTCAATTTCTACTCAACCAAGTTTCCCAAACTCAATACTCTTGCAAACTAGACTTAGTTTGGAGTAATTTTCATAACAAAAGCAAGATCTAATTCCAATCATATCCCAACCAAATTCCAATTACAAAGCAATTCATTTACTGTTAATATTTTGCTTTCAGTCATTCCAAGTATGTGAATTCAATTGAGCATAACTTTCTGTATAAAACTCACTTTGCTTCAAACTTTACATGGTTAGATACTAGGTTTCAAGGAATACAACGTTTGTGAAGAAACCAAATTCAAATTCTAACAAGAACATGTTCAAAATCTTGCCTAAACTCAGCCCTTCACCCAACCTGTTCATGCAGAATTGGATTTTTAGCTCGCTTCGCATAATTTCTGCGATTAATCTACAAGGAACTATAGGATGAAATTTATATGGATTTAAAGCTCTGTCAATATATCTTCTAAATCAACAAAAATCATTCAATTTTATTCGCCCTATACAAAGTTATGTCCAATTTACTACAACTGGTTTAGTAAAACTGCAATACGAGTTCTTCAACCATAGTTCATTCAATTCAATATATCTAAAGTTATATTCGATGAAAAATCATAAAATTTACACCTTTATAAACTAGATTTAATTTTATATAGCTTTCAGAAGGAATCATTTCAAAATCCAAATCATATCTCAGTCAAAATTCAGCCAGCAATTTGACCCAGTTACAAACCCAATGGCTGCGCAGGTTTCGAATTTAGGTCGACTTTCAAGAAATTCAGGATATTCACACACCACGAATTAGGGCCAGAATTTTATACCATGAGAAATACCTTTAATTCTATTTTCCGACACAACAAACGGCAATTCAATTTGGAGTTTCCTACACAAAGGTATGATCAGTTTACAAAGACTAGCACATAAGGTGACTGTTTTACGGGTCTCACTTGATGTTCAAGTTCTTCTACCCATAATTCTATTAGGTTCCTACTTACATTTGCTTTCCCAAATCATCAAGTACAACATCTTTACTTGTTAACCAGTGTCTTGTACTTAGCTGAATCGCACATATAATCAATCCAATAAGTCAAGATGTAAGGTATTACCTTCAGCTCCCAAGGTTTCAAGCCTTCAAGTCCTTTCCCGAACATCCATCTTTGCGTTTCTGTTTTTTTATATCCATCCCGCCCAAATTAAATCAGGCATAGATACCCATTTGATTTTGGGACTTATTGCCATCTCTAGAGGTGCTCTTCTGGTATTTGGTATTTGGTGGAAGCATAATTTAAGAAGTCTCGAATTTGTGTGTAATAAAGAGACCTTTTTTTCTTTTAGTTCAAAAACGTTACAAAATGTTCTTTGGCAGAGATTTCCTCCGAATAATAATTAAAGATGGCAGCAAATCTATAAAGAAGGATAGTGTCATGCTTTCGACCCAAAGGTCAAGAACATGACAGTGCCACATAGTTATGCTTGAGCATAAGCATGTAAGCTAACACAAATCTAAAGATAGAATCAATAAAAATTTCTTTTCAAAATTCAATACTTAAATTATATTCTAGAATAATCATAAAATAAACCATTAACAATTCCCAAATTGAATTAAACAACTTAAGAAGAGTTTCACAATTTTAAATTAAAGCGGTCTACTAAGTTACTAGCTCAAATGCAACTCCTCATACTGACTCTTCTTCTTCTAAAAAAATAATATAATAATGAGGTAAGTAGATATACACAGCAAGTAGATCAACCCAACTAGTGCGTCAAACATAACAAAACATTTTATTATAAAACAAATTTTCATACTAAAATTTGGTATTAATAATCAAACAATTTCAATTCCATTCTTTTGTTCTTAAGGCCATATATACAAATTTGCATTCACATTCACAAGTATTCCGAGTCCACACAATTGCCACAGTTAACCCCCTGAGGTAGAATCCAAACAGTACGGCGTAAAAAACATATATCATTTGTTTTAACAATTAATCATCATAAATACTCAAATCAAAACACATACCTTTTCCATAATCTGAAAATAAAGCTTTATTTAGAAAATAAAAGGAACACAAATCAAATATTTAAGATCCACTTTCATCCAATAGGTGTTTAATCCCATAAAACGGTATCACCAATTTCCTGATGCTTCAAAGCACAACAATACTAACAATATGCTCAAAAACCTAAAATTAGACATATTAATTCAAATAAAAAAACTGTAACTTTATAAAAGAATACAATGCATCATCTCCCTAACCTCTCCTCACACTCAACTACCCATAGGTATAGCTAAAATCTCTAAAGAAATAATTGAAAATAATTTTTTGTAAATTTTTTGAAAATTTTCAATATCTAAATAAGATGTAAAATAATTTTCTTGGAAATTGAGAGAAATTTTTATTTTTTAATTTCTATTTATGTATATTTTTACTAAAATTTTTCTAAATAAGATTTTTTAGTAAAAAATTCAGAAACCCTTATTTTCAGTGTATTTTGGAGAGTGAGCTTTATTCTTACACTATTTTGGTCTGCAAAAATTATAGTATATTTGAAATGTGTTTAGAAACTTGTTTTCAGTGGTGGTCCGAGTTAAGTTAAAAAATCGAATATTAAAAAATTGGTCAAACTCGATCAAAACCAAATTTGACCCGTTAAAACCGGGTTTTACGGGTAATTGAAAGAACCAGACCAAACCAAACCCAAGAATTTTTCTGTTCCCATTTGTTAAAATCAATGGTCCAGGAAACACAACCAGCAGGGCACACAAAACTCCACAGATGAGTGACGGAGAGAGAGTTTTATTTTTAATAAAAACAAAGGCTGCAAAAAGATTGACTTTTATTCATGAACAAAAAATGAAGGAAAGGAAAGTAATCTGATGGCATGGAGAAATTGTAGAATGACGTGGCTGTAATTTCACTACTTATGTCAATCACATGTGACCTCTTTTAGGTCTTCTGCAAACAAACATGTAAGTTGTAAGGACATTGCAAACATTATTTTTTAAAAAATATATATATATGCATGCGTGCCTATTAACTACCATATTTATTTTTTCTTAATATTCTTGTTTGCATCATAAGTAATTGCAATATATATATATATAGTTATATATATATATATATATATATATATATATATATATATATATAGTTTTGCAATCGACCCCAGTCGAACCGTTAACCCCTGCCGAGTCTATACCAGGTTTGAGCGTGAGAACATAGTTTACAATCTAGAATTTGGTTTGCACTTTGATGAGCATGAGCTGAAAATTGCATTTAGATAAATTTGTCCCAGATATGTAACAGGATTTCATGACATTCTGGCCTTTCGGGTAGCTATCGTTTGCAAAAATCCGTTGGTAATTCTGTGGGTGATGTCTGGCAGAGATCTGCCGCATAATAGCTAAATTTCCAATGCCCCTACTACAGTACTACTTATAAAGAAAAGAAAAAGAAGAAATGAAATGGTTGAAAGGACACTGTAAATGTAAATAATCCTTCTGTTAAGGTAAAATTGCCTCCAGGAATGCACAGTATCTCTTGTATAATGTTATATTTTCACATAACTAAGATATGTGGTGGTTTTTGTCCTTGGTATCGTTTCATTTTAGTTTGCAATTTTTTGGTGTGTCAAAGATAAAAGAACTGCTTGTTTTTTTCCAGGGAAATGGGAACCATAACCATTGTTCTTTCATGGTTTCAGCCCCACCTTCCAAGGGGTGGAGGGAAGGAACTGGAGGTTGTTTGCCATGGCAATGTAGAGTTTAAGATGTTTTATGTACATCAGAAGTTACATTAAAGATTGTGCTTTACATTATTGGTCCTAATATTTTGAAAGTTCTCAGTTTTGGGGGATAAGAAGTTTTCCTTTCTAATGTTACATGCTCAGTACACAGATGAACGTTATCTCTTCATAGACATCAAAATGCTATTATTTCCTTTTCTAATGGTAACTTTTCAAGCGATGAATATTTGCTCCTTGATTTCTTATTTTGGACAAGATCAAGAACAAGGATCAGCAGGGGAAGCTTCCCCAGCCTGGGATCAAGATTCTGGTTCAGATTGTGGCTAGGATAATGCCTCATCAACAGCAGTATTCGTGATAGAAAACTGTGGCTCTTGACATCAAATTTCTGTGTCATAATTCTTGGACTTATGAAATCTTTAGGCCTGCTTTACAAGTTATTATATGCTGAGTCCTACAATTTTGACCTTGTTTCGTATTTATTTTTACCGTGGTTATAAATTATGGTGTTGTGATGCCGTCATTGTTTAGTTTAGACTCTTTCAACTGTTCAAACTGGCCGACCTGCTTATTATTGTTTCGCTGCTTCCTAACTTCTTTTAAATAGATTCATCTGACTTTTGCGAAATATTTTTCACCTAGGTTATGTTGATTTTCAGGATCCTCATATTCTGTTCGTATCATATATTATCCTTGAAAATAGGTCCCAAGGAATTCACTTTGCTTTTCTACAGTCTTCCAAACTGGAAGGTGAGTTAAACTGACTAGATATCTCTAGAGTTTCTATACACGTGCTATGATGCAAAATATTCTTCTATTTATGATATCTTGATATATATAATTTCTGCTCGTGGGCAATTTTTGAGAGATTTGATATGAGCAGGTAGGTGTGGGCAAAAATAATTGGAAAACCGGAAAACCACAATAACTAGTCCATTCAGAATCCAAAAATGAGAATAATCGAACCGAATTCTAAAAACGGTTAGATTAACCGAATCTCATTTGGAAAAGCGATTTCGGTTCTAGGTGTCAATTTTTAAAAATCGCGGTTAACCGAACCGCTTTACATATATGTATTAGAGGTTAATATTTATTAATATTATAGGTAAATTAAGAAGTATTTAGCATATTTATTTTCAAGTTTAAGATAATTCAAAAACTTAAATATCGTAATAGATTTTTCTTTCCATTTAATTTTTTATACTCCCATTATCATATTTCTTGACACTAAATAAAAAATTACTTTAATACAACTTAGATATGAAATATTTATAAATGTTTTTTTACTCTATTGTGAAATTTTTTTTATTTCTAACTTTTTTAATTTTAAAAAGAATGGATGTAAGAGTTTCAATTTGTAATTTTATTGCTTGTTTTTCAAAGTATTGAAATTGCATAAGTAGTTTTTTTATTTGAACGAGTATTTATGTTGTAATATTTTTTTGTCTATTTTGTCAAATTAACTTAATACCATACGGTTCCGGTTACCAGCGGTACTCAACCCTCTTTGACCGGGTAACCATTTAGCGGTTAACCGACTAATGAGGGTCGAATACAGTTAACAAATTAAGCAAGATATTAGGTGAATAGATTGGTTAATCGGTCCATGCCCACCTCTAGGAGCTGGTAGGATGGCAATTTCTGAACGATCCAAAAACACGATGCGAACCTAATTCGAAAATAGTGGGTTTGGGTTGAAAGTAGCAGGTGGATTCTTCAGGTCGCTAACCCACGAAGAAAAATAGGTCGAGTTCTGTTTGACCCATGAACTTGAAAAAAAAACTAATATTTTGTAACTTTATTTCACTCATTCACATTCAAACACAAATTTCACCCATTGGATAATAAATCAAGTAAATTATAAGAGAAATTAATAATTCTACCTAGGTTTATAAAGACTAAATTGTAAGGGAAATCAAGTGTATGTTAGTAAATAACTTTGATATTAGTGTGTGCAAAAAATGTGTTTAATCATTTTGTGTGTGTGTGTTTTAATCTCTTTTCTTTTACTTCTTTTTCCTCTTTTCTTCTTTTTCCCCTTCCTTTTTGTTTTCCGGGTCGACGGGTTGACCCATCAACCTGTGAAGAGCCAACCCGAGGTCGGGTTCGAGTTGACAGGTTGACTGTTATAGTTGGATCTTAACCCGATCTATCAATCCGAAACCCGACCCAATTGCCATCCCTTGAGGCAAGAGTGGCAGAATTGATTCCTTAGAATTGAGAGAAGCCCTACCTAGCTTGGGATCTGCGGTATTACCTGTGGTTTTGGATTTGTTGGTGTCTAAGTTTGATAAAACCGGTGGAAAGAACAAGGCCATTGAATATGATAATTTCATTGAGAATGTGTTTTAGATGTGAATACAAATTTTTGTTTATTCTTATTTTTCACAACATAGTTATTCTAATTTTATTAGTCTTCTAATGTTTTTGCTTTTTATGTGTTGTTCTTGATTTAGATGCTGCCTCACTGTTAAGGTATGAATATTACGGATTTGGGTTTGTTTTCTCCAACTCTAGCTAGTTCTTCCATTGCATCTTTTTAGTACAACTCAAGATTCCATTGACATTCTATGCTCTATGAGTGATTGAGGCACACTACATGAGAGTGCTAATGAGGAGGTTAGTCGGTGGGTAGTTGACCTTGTGCGAGTGGTATTTTTGGAGAGAATTTGACATTAGACATAGCCTCTTCTTAGGCTTTATACATAGCAAGAGACTATGCAAATATATCTGTTCTAAATTTTGATGTTTTATTGTGTAGGGACTGACGAGAAATTTAAGAACAAGGATATTGCATACTCCGGCTCAGCAGCGTTCCCTTATGAGCTTTTAATGTTAACTGTTTTGCCTTTTCTGATTGCGTAGGAATGTATAGTGGTCTTACTTCAGGCTTTTGTAGGTTTTGCTGGATGTAATCTGCTGCGTGATGTTATGGCTAACCGAAGTCTTTTGTAATTACTCTGTGGCGGTGCTATGTTGTTATTGTACAATTTAAGATGTGGGTTTATTAATATCGTTTTTCTATTTCATTGTTCTAAAAGGTTTCTGATTCTTTGAACCATAGCCCATAGGCACATGGACCTTCTGAGGGTTGGTACTTTGGTACTTTTGATGGTCCGGTACAAGTTGTTGGGTGGTAGGATAAAGAAGATGAAGAAGTTTTTTGTTTGGAGCCAAGATTAATTCATTGATTCATTCTTTTCACTCTTAACATCTTGATGTTTACAAGACTCATTTATAGGTGAATACATCATTCTAGATTCATTGGAATGCTTAGAGAAAATTCTACACTAATCACTTGCCAACTAACACATTAACACAACTTGCCAACTAACTCATTAACACATTAGTCAAAGCACATTACTCAACATATCCTCCCTTAATGTGCTGCTCTTGAACTCCAAGCATCTCCCGAAAATAGTTGAACTTGTCTTTTGGAAGAGCCTTAGTAAAGATGTCTGCAAATTGGTCTTCACTCCTGCAAAATTTCAGCTCAACTTCACCATCTTCAATTGCATCTCGAATGAAATGATGCTTAATGGCAATGTGGCGAGTTCTACTATGATAAACTGGATTTTTGGCAATGTCAATGGCTGATTTATTGTCACATAACATCACTTGTTGCTTGCAGTTGCTTTTCGCCAATATCTTCAAGAATTCTTCTAAGCCAAATGACTTGTGATGTCGCCAAACTTGCTGAAATATATTCAGCTTCAGCGGATGATTGTGCCACACTTTGTTGCTTCTTTGATGCCCAAGAAAATACTCCCGAACCAAGTGAAAAATAATAGCCCGATGTGCTCTTCATATCATCAAGGCATCCACCCCAATCACTATCACAATAACCATGCAAGTTTATAGGAACTCCTTTGCTGAATTTGATACCATAGTTGAGTGTTCCCTTGATGTATCTTAATACTCTCTTGGCGGCTCCAAGATGCAATGAGCTGGATTGTGCATGAACCTTGACAATAAGCTTGAAGCAAACATGATATCCGGCCTTGTAGCTGTGAGATAAAGCAAATTTCCCACCAAACTTCTATATAAAGTAGAATCAACTTTCTTTTCACCATCTTCTTTAACAAGTTTTTCACTCACAACAAGTGGTGTAGCCATAGGTTTGCAATCAGCCATGCCAAACTTCACAAGGATATTTTCAGCATATTTCTTTTGACAAATAAAGACTCCATCATCATATTGATAAATCTCCATGCCAAGAAAATGATGTAGCAGCCCCATATCAGTTCATTTCATATCTTTTCATCATGTCTCTCTTAAAATCAGCAATCATCTTCTCATTGTTACCAGTGTAAAGTAAATCATCAACATACAAAGCAACAATGAGAATGTTTGAGTTACCTTGAATCTTCACATACAAGGTTGGCTCACTCTTGCTTTTCTTGAATCCTTGCTCCATGAAGTAAGAATCAATTTGGCTGTACCAAGCCTTGGAGCTTGTTTCAACCCGTACAATGCCTTTCTCAACTTGTATACTTTGTCTTCTTCTCCTTCTTTGACAAAGCCTTGAGGTTGTTGAACATACACCTCTTCCTTCAATTCTCCATTCAAAAATGCAGATTTAACATCAAGTTGGTAGAGATTCCAACCTTTTTGGGCTGCCATGGCAATGAGAGCTCTAATTGTATCAAATCTTGCAACCGGTGCAAAAGTTTCATTGTAGTCAATTCTGAGCTGTTGTGAATACCCTTTAGCAACAAGTCTTGCCTTCTTCTTTTGAATTGAACCATCCGGATTCAGCTTGACTTTGTAAATCCACTTGACTCCAATGATCTCCTTGTCTTTAGGCTTCTCAACTAGCTTCCAAGTCTTGTTCTTTTCAATTGCATTAATCTCTTCTTCCATTGCCTTTCTCCAATCTTTTTCTTCATATGCTTCTTCAAAATTTTCTGGTTCAAGAATGCAAAAGTTACATCTTGCATAAACATCACTCAAACTCCTCATTTTGTTTGGAGTTGAGCTTGGAGAACTAGAGCTTGAACTTGGAGAAGAACATGGGCTGCTTGTTGGGGTTGAATGGTCATCACTTGCTTCCTCATTTGCTGAATTTTCTTCTTCTTCATGCTGCCAAATAACCTGCTTAACAATCTTGTTCTCCTCCCAATTCCAAGCAGCATTTTCATCAAACAAAACATCTCGACTAATGATGATTTTGTTAGTCTTTAAATTAAACAATCTATAACCTTTAGACTTGGAACTATAACCAACAAAAATACATTTTTCACTTACTTCATCAAGCTTGTACCTCTTTTCTTTTGGAATTTGAGCATAGCAAATGCTTCCAAAGACTTTCAAGTGTTTCACCGATAGCTTCCTTCCACTCCATGCTTCAATTGGAGTTTGATTTAACAAGGCCTTCGTGGGACTTCGATTGAGTAAATATACAGCTGTATAAACAGCTTCAGCCCAAAATTCCTTTGGCAAACCTTTGTCATGTAGCATAGATTTTGCCATCTCCATCACGGTTTGGTTCTTTCTTTCGGAAACTCCGTTTTGTTGTGGTGTGTAGCCAACGGTCAGCTGCCTTTCCACACCTTCATCTTCACAAAATTCTTGAATTTATTTGAAGTGTACTCCTTGCCACGATCACTCCTTAACATCTTGATGTAGTGCCACTTTGCTTTTCAACAAGACTTTTGAACTTTCTTGAAAATTGAAAACACTTTAGGATTTTTCTTTCATGAAATAAACCCAAGTCATTCTTGAAAAATCATCAATGAAAAGAATGAAATACTTGTTACCTCCATGAGAAGTTGTTCTCATAGGTCCACAAACATCCGTATGAACTAGCTCCAATATTTTCTTGGCTCTCCATGCAACTCCTTTAGGAAATGGTTGCCGGTGTTGTTTTCCAAGTGCACAACCTTCACAAACTTCATGTTTCTCCTCAATCCTTGGTAAGCCATATGCCATCCCCATTTGTTGAAGTACTTTGAGGCTGTGAAAATTCAAATGGCCATACCTCTTGTGCCACAACCATGAATCTCCATTGACATGTGCTTTCAATGCTTGATTTTCAATATATTTGAAGTTGATTGGGAAACTTCGATTGGTTTGCATTTTGATTTTCATTACAAGCTGTCTACCATCCTTTTTGTCATAGATACAGCACTCATAATCATCAAAATTAAGTGCATATTTATGCTCAAGAAGCTGTCCAAGACTCAATAAATTTTGATCCAAATCAGGTACAAATAAAACATCACGAATGAACTTCAGTACCTTGCTTGGTTTGGACTCCAATGGTTCCCAATCCTTGTGCTTGAGCTATGACTCCATTTCCCATCTTCACTTCAGTTTTTACTAGATTCATCCAAGTCCACAAAAATGGTTTTATCTCTTGTCATGTGATTGCTACAACCACTATCAAGGTACCACACATCATGCTTGATCTCGGTGGCCATGTGACAAGCATAGAATAAACTTCCTTCACCTTGTCTTTCTTCCGAAAATTGTGCTTGTTGATTGCCTTGAATCTGCAATCTTTTTCAAGGTGGCCAAGTCTTTTGCAATAGTAGCACTTTGGTTTGTCTTTGTGCCAACAATCTTTCTCAAGATGGTTGTTCTTGCCACGATGGTTGCAATGCTGTGAATTTTCAGCATTAGAAGCTCTTTGAGGGTTGTTTCTTCCTCTTCCTCTTGAATTCCTGCCTCTACATCTTCCACGGCCATATCTACCACCTCTTTGTGAGTCTCCTCCTTTTGGTAGCAGCTAGAGGAATCTCTTTCATTAGTTTTTGGGCTGAAATTCAGCTTTGATTGAAAAGCACTCTCAAGTAGATTTTTCAGCATGTCTAACCATTCTTCTCTCATGAGCTTTTCAAGGATACCATCAACTCTTGAACACTCAATGATGAGATGTCTTTTGTCTCTTCAATTATGGACACCATGGGATCAAATTTTGGGGGTAAACTAACAAGAATCTTCTCAACAATTCTGCTATCACTAATTTCTTCACCAAAAGTCTTCATTTCATTTACAATTTTGGTGATCTTTGTGTAGTAATCTTGAATATTTTCAGCATCACTCATCTTTAAATTTTCAAGATCTCTTCTTAGAGTTTGAAGAGTAACATTCTTTATCTTGAGATTCCCTTGGAACTCCTTTTGTAGAGTCTCCCATGCTTCCTTGGCTTGTTCGGCTCCCATGATTCTTGAGAAGATATCCGGACTCACACCTTGCTGGATGTATGAAAGAGCCTTTGCATCCTTCTTCCTATGCTCCTTGAGTGCCTTTAGTTCTTGATTGGTGAGGCCTTCTTCACTTTCTGGTTCTTTGTAGCCATTCTCTACATATTCCCACAACTCTTGTGATCTGAAAATTGTTCTCATTTTTACAAACCAATGGTCATAATGCTCACCGGAGAATATGGGAATTGGAGGACCATCACTAGTATGGTTGGCCATCTTGTATAGTTGAAAATCACTCAAATTTTACTGGATTTAGAAGATGAGCTAGGCTGTGGAACCTTAGCTCTGATACCAAATTTGTTAGGTGGTAGAATAAAGAAGATAAGAAGTTTTTGTTTGGAGCCAAGATTAATTCATTGATTCATTCTTTTCCCTCTCAACATCTTTACTGTTTACAAGACTCATTTATAGGTGAATACATCATTCTAGATTCATTGGAATGCTTAGAGAAAATTCTACACTAATCACTTGCCAACTAACACATTAACACAACTTGCCAACTAACTCATTAAAATATTAGTCAAAGCACATTACTCAACACAGATAATAAAAAGTTGTGATATAGACGCGGTATGTTGTGCACCTACAATGTATAGGAGCCAATTTGTATTTGAATGTAATGCGAATTTCTATTATTGTATTTGAATGTAATGCCAATTTGCATGGAAATTGATGAGTACGCATTGTAAATGATAGTAGTGGAACACAGAAAGCTTCAGCCAGGTGGTAGCCTTCCTATGGAGGGGTATCATAGGAAGGCCAGGGCCATTGCTAAAATAGATATAGAAGTACATGAAACACTTTCATGGGTTTTTAATTCAAGACAAATGGAATTTTCATAAAATATATTAGGTGGATCCAAAACCGCGGAAGCGCTGGTAGTTTCTCATTGAATATAAACTGATCCCAAGTTAGCTATTCAGTAGTCAGAGGGGACTTAGGAAGATACCATTTCTCCCCATTTGTTTTTGGTCCTGGAGTTCTTTGTTTATGATTTTAGAGTGCAACATATTACAGTAAGGTTCTGAATGTTATCCTCAGTGTGCAACTCTCAAAATGGCTCAATTAAAGTTCTGATGATGATCTAATCATTGTTTCAGCTGCAGTATTCATTTTATATTGTCAAGCAATGGCAATACCATTTTGAACTTGCACAAATTCAGGATTGAGTCCTAATCTAAAGAAGAGTAATGTTTTCTTGGCTAGAGTTTTAAATGACAGAGCGCAAAAACTGTGTGATTTGATGAAAATGCCTCAAGGTTCTCTTCCAGTCAAAAACTCCGGAATGTCTTTAATTTTTGGTAGACTGACTTATCTACTGTCAGCCAATTGTAGAAAATTACAAAGAAAGGTACATGGGTGGGCTACAAAAAAGTTAAATCTATGAAGGCAAGAGTCCAGTTTATAAAATCTGCACTTCGTTGCAACTATTAACACTGGTCCAGTGTCTTTGTGCTACCAAAGGCCGTAATCAAGAAGATAGAAAGTTTAATGGCTTTATACGTATAGGCTTAGGAAGTAAAAGTGCAACACGGGGCAATGGTTAGAAAGAAATTTTTAGATCTTATAGCAAAGGTGTTCGTGTATTTTTGATGTATCTCTTTGGAACAAATGTTCGATGATGAAACATTTGTATCAAAAAGGATGCTTTTGTGGATACCATGGGTTGCCAGTATGCTTCTGAAAGGCGGTAGCATGTAAGCAGCAAAATGGCCTTCAAAACTGTTCTTGGCTGTAACGAAAATTTTTGAAACTCAAAACAAACAGCACAACAATTAATATATAGAAAATAAGATTGTCAAAGACTGTAACGTAATCGTTAGTTACAGATAAATCTTGATTACATAAGAATTATTGTTAGTGTAATACCCGAGCCAAAATAATGGGCTTAGTAAAATTAATTATTATCCTTAAGTTATTTTGGGCCTATGGGGTCATTAGTTTAAGCCCACAAACCTAAGAGTTAAATAAATAGCTAGGGTTTCATTAGAATTAATGTATTCTTTTCTTTTAAGAGGTTTAGAGAGAGAAATTCTTAGAGGAAGGCTATAATACCTTGGAAAACGTGAAGAAGATCAATTTGCTGCTGTTTTGGGCGATTAAAGGTAAGATTTTAAGCTTTTTTATGATTATTTTGCATTTGGGTGTGATTTGGGGATAGTTTAAACATAAGAAGAGAGAGGAAATCAAATTCCGGCGAGATTCCGGTGACAAAATTAGTGTCAAAATATTCTTCTCTTCACTATGAATCTAACCCACTTTACGGATTTCAATTTCGTTGGGTAGATTGAGAGAAATCAATTTTGAAATCTAGAATCCTAAGTTTTCACCATGATTGAAGGGTCACCTTTCGACGCCGAAAAATTCCTCACCGACGGTGGTTACCGGCGAACCTTGGGTGAGTTTTGTAGAGGGATGTTAGATCTTTCATTTGGCACCAATCTCATGTGCATAGCCCTTCTGTAGAGAGAGATACGAAGCCATGAAGTTGCCCATCTGAAATTCGAAATCTGGAAATTTTCCAGATTTATGAAGAACTGGGTTTGCAAAACCCAGTCACGATTTGGGGAGAGTGAGGGAGAGTGTGAGTTGTGGGTAACTCTGATTGCTACCAAATTTTGAGGGAAACTTCTATTTTTCATTCTTTATTTATGTATACTTTTACTGTAATTTTTCAGTAGCTGTAACTTTGATAGAAAAATCAAATATCCTTGTTTTTTGAGTATTTTGGAGAGTGAGATTTATCCTTACAATATTTTGGTCTGCAAAAATTACAGTATGTTTAAATGATATTTTGGAACCTGTTTTCAGTGGTGGTGTATCTCACCTCCATTTACAATTTTCGGGAAAAAATATATGAAGTCTTATTTGGATATAGAAAAAATTACAGAAAATTCAAAAAATGATTTTTAATTACTTCTTTAGGGATTTTAGCTATACTAATGGGTAGTTGAATGTAGGGAGAGGTTAGGGAGATCATGCATTGTATTCTTTTGTAAATCCATAGCTTATTTATTTGTGTTAATGTGTCTCATTTTAGGATTTTGAACATATTGGTGATATTATTGAGTTTTGGAGTATCAGGTAAGTGGTGATTACTTTCTATGGGATTGAACACCCCTGCAAATGTATTGAAAGTAACTTTGATGCCTCTTTTACTTTTTGAATAAAACTTTGGTTTCGAATTATGAAGAAAGCATGTGTTTTGATTTGAATATTATTGACTATTGATTGTTAAATCAAATGATTTATGTTCTTTGGGCTGTATTGTCTGGACCCTGCCTCAGGGGGTTAACTGTGGCATTTGTGTGGACCCGAGATCCTTGTAAATGTGAATATGAGTTTGTATATACGGCCCTTCAGGACCAAAATATTGAGATTTGAAATTGTTTGACTATGAATATGGATTTTATTACGAAAATTTGTTTTGTGGCAAAATGTTTTGTTTTGTTTGATCCTTTAGTTGGGTTGATCTACTTACTGGGTATGTTTACTCATCCCATTATTATTATATTTTTTTTTCAGAGGAAGAAGAGTCAACATGAGGAGTGGCATTTGGGGAGTGCGCTAGTAGCTTAGTAGACTATAACAATTTAAATTTGTGGAAACTCTCTTTGGATTGTTTAATTCATTTTGAGGATTATTGGTAGTTGTTCATGATTATTTTTAGAACATAATTCAAGCATTGGATTTTATTCAAGGAAGTTTATTGATTTTATTTTTAGTTTTATGTAATTAGCCTTACATGCTTATGTTCAAGCATAAGTGTGTGGCGTTGCCAGGTTCTTGACTTTCCGGTCAGGGGCGTGACAATTAGTTTCAAATTCCTTGCCTTATTGAGCTGGTAACTTGAACTACAGGTTCCTTATGTTAATATTTATCTATTCACACTTACTTTTTTATTGTAGTATAGACCTTGGGGAAAAAAACTTTTATTGACATTCTCATTATTAGATTTTATATTTACTTTTGAATTAGGGTTTAAGATTTAGGATTTAGGATTCAAGGGGTATGATGGCTGAAAAACTTTATGCGGTATGATGCTTAGCATCCTATTGGTCCTTCTTACAAGAATTTTCTGAGAATATGATGACTTCCATCAGTGTAGGGAGCATGATCTTTTTGTAAAATGCATTGATTTGAAGGGTTTGATATGGAATGATGGCAGAGGAAGATCTGTAGAGATTAATAGACCCATATGGGTTACTCCAGCAACTTTTGTACCAGCTGTAAACGACAGATTGTGTACTATAAAATGGATGGCATATGCGTCAGGCCATTTTACAGTTAAATCAACATTAAAATCTTTACAGGAACCATGTAGAAAAGTTCAATGGTTGAAACTGGCTAAGGGATCCATGCCTAGATACTCTATGGAATGACTTGTTTGTAAATAAAGACTTGGCACAAGTGACAGGCTGAGAGGATCGGGAATGGGATGAGTAAGAATTAGGTGCACCGTGCACCAGAACCAATAATAAATCATTAATTATTGTAAAGTGTGACTTACCATTTTCAAGTGGTCATAAATTATTGATTCTACTGTATTACGTGATAATGCACGTGTTGCATTTAATATTTTTCCCAAATGTTAGAGCTGGGTTACAATAACTATGGAATAGGGGATCGCACATAGTGTTGCAAGTTACCTGGGTTATTTTCGTGTGTTATTACTTGTAAGTGAATATGGTTATAGTTAACCGGATGCACATATGGGCTTAATCTCATAATTGTAAAGCTTCATGGTTTGATCAATGCAAAATCTACTTTTTGCCTAAAAAATTACTTGGAAAAGGAAGAGACAAATCCAGTTACCCTAAAAAAATAAACGGAAAAGAAACAGACAAGTGTAATGTTGAAATGGGCTTGTGAGGTGTGTTTTGTGGGCAAGCAAAAGACTATATAACGTTAATAGATAGTGCAGATGAATACTTCATCACAATTATATATTCTCCTGGAAAAACAGAAAAGTTCTATCCGTTTTCTGGAAATTAACAAACCCCTTGGGAGAATTTGAGCCGTACAATTTAGTCAAAGCAAATAATGGAAAAAAAGATTGACACATGCATATATTATTCTAGGAGATGTCCATTTTTTTTTGGTAAATGTACTAAGGAAAATGAA
Organism: Mitragyna speciosa; assembly: GCA_024721245.1. NCBI lineage: Eukaryota > Viridiplantae > Streptophyta > Magnoliopsida > Gentianales > Rubiaceae > Mitragyna > Mitragyna speciosa. The sequence goes on along the minus strand of JAMWEH010000417.1, from coordinate 33,816 downwards.
AATATGACACAGTCGAAATTGCATACAAAGTAAATTGAGCCCAAAAAAAAAAAATGAATAGCAGATGTATAAAATAGTCTGGGAGATATCCATTTTTTTTGGGGTAAACGTACAAAAATAAATGAAACGATCCAACTTAGTTGAAATTGTATCAAACTTTCCTAAGATGCATGAATGTTGCTGTAATTGATTTAAACTATTCACGATCGTCAAAACGTGAACTATTTTACATTTTGGCCTATAAAAGTGCATATGAGCCAAGTTGTACATTATCACCTTATTTTCACATTTAGAAAAAAAATAAAAAAAGATATTTTGTACAGTAGCAAAATTTTTGAAGAATTTGCTTTATGTTCTTGATTTGAAAGTTGTTCAATACTCATTAAATGCTATTTTGTAGAAGCATACTAAAATATTTTAGTTATGTGAAAGAACTTTTGCTTTTTAACAAAATCTGAGACCCAAACAGGACCGAAATATAGAGATGGTAAATGGGGTTGGGATGGGCGTGATTTAGGCCAGTCCTATATTGGTTATGAGATCGACATAGGCGAGATTAAAATGGGTTAATACTTATTTTGATACTATTCAAATACCAATAGTAATTTTTTACAAAAAAATAAATAAATTATTAGATATATTTATAATTTGAGTCAATTAAATAATATTTGATTATAAAATAATTAAATTTGTAATTTTGAGTTATTTAAATAATATTTAAACACTGGGTTATTAAACCTATGTGTGTCCAAGTAAATTCATCCATATTTGGATGGATATTATTGAGTATACTTCTAATTAGAACCAATCTCATATTTTTAATATCATCCCGTCCATATTAAATATAAGCATGAGACCCATTTAAGCGTTGGGACTTATCGCGGCCACTAATCGAAAAGAACCAAAGAAGTGAATGACATGCGTATACAAGTCTACAATCCATGTCCTTTGGTTGTTGAGTTCTATCTGTAGGAGATGATGCGCGTTGAAGACGATGTTGATTTCCATCTATAGGAGATGATGTTGATTTCATCAAAGGTCTGAATTCAGGTGGGTAAAGTGTTTTATGCTAAAATTACATAAATAGACATCCACAAAACGATTGCCTTCCACACTGCACAGAAAACCAAATGCACAGAAAACGTGGGAACTTCACAAAACGATTTCCTTCCACAGTAGACCTCAAACGAGGCATACGTACCTTTTCTCCTGGAGCAATCTCTTTCTTTTAAGTTGTACAATTCTATTAGCACTTCGAATAATTTGCGGCATTTAATCATTTTTGTTTCAAGGCTATCAAAATTCGTATGTAAATTACAAGGTAGTCAACTAGTTCTCACTTCAATTTTTTCTGTCTAATTTTTTTTTCTGCTATACAATTGTATTTAATATAAAACTATTTCGTATCAATATAAAATTACATAAAAGTACATCATAACATTTAATAATATGACATAATTTTACATAAGACGCAATTAAACATAAAAGAAAAAATTGAATAGATAATTTGAACCGCCTAGTCATATACAAGGTTTGATCCCCACGTATGTCTCGTTTGAGGTCTAGGCGGTTCCGGGTCTATTCGTACCTTTTCTCCTGAATGACTCGGAGTTCCGGGTCTATACGCACCTTTTCTCCTGGAGCAATCTCTTTCTTTTAAGTTGTACAATTCTATTAGCACTTCGAATAATTTGCAGCATTTAATCATTCTTCTTTCAAGGCTATCAAAATTCGTATGTAAATTACAAGGTAGTCAACTAGTTCTCACTTCAATTTTTTCTGTCTAATTTTTTTTCTACTGTACAATTGTATTTAATATAAAACTATTTCGTATCAATATGAAATTACATAAAAGTACATCATAACATTTAATAATATGACATAATTTTACATAGGACGCAGTTAAACATAAAAGAAAAATTGAATAGATAATTTGAACCACGTAGTCATATACTTAAAAAAGAAAAAAAGTCATTTTTTTCTGCGAAAAACGATGTCGGCTTGTTTGGAGTTTATCCCTTATCATTATGTGGTGGGGATCATTTATTTTACGTTTCTTTTACGTAATTAACAAAGGGTCCTCAAGGAATTGAACTATGGAGAAAAATTTTTTATTTTACGTTTCTCGTAGGAATACAAACGATACCTACAATTTATTTAAGATGTCTTTGGAGATGTCATTGAAGTCTAATAGAATTTCAAGTCTTGCGTTTATGCTTTTCTGATATAGCTTACTTGGACTTGAGATTTTGTAGATTATAGAGACAAAATTTGATTGCAAATCTAATTGTTAGCACAACGACTGTAATATGGTCAGAATTAAGATTAGAAATAAGAGTTTGATTAATAAAGGGAAAACCTACCCTATGACATTTTTGTTTGATATATTCTTAATCTAATTATGGGCTTACTTTAATAATTGAGATAATGGTCTACTATGAGACATGAGATACAAGGTGTTGATAACGTTGAGATAATATGGTCAACTAGGAGACATGAGATATAAGGTGGGATATTATTTTGGTTTAATAATTAGGTCTATTATCCTAATAAAAAGGTGGAGACGTTATTTTGGTTTAATTATTGGGTCTTATTATTCTAATTTACTAAAATCAAGATTCTAATATATTAAAATCAGGATTAATTGTGTAGGTTTACAAGAGATTGTTAGATAGAGACCCTAATGTGTGTCATAAGTAAGGATTGTTAGTTTTCCCCTCAGAGGATTTGAATAACAACTAAATTCAATTTTTTTTGCCATCTAAGAGACTTGGTCACAAGATATGGAGAGAATAACTTATTGCACTTGATCAATGATCTTGCTCTTGCTTCCGCTCAACATGTTAGATGAAAAATCATGTTCTGTCTCACTATTTTATAAATTTGTATTTCAAGAATCATGTATGATATTGTGTTTAGTATAATTTTTATCCTAACAATTGGTATTAGAGCCTGCATGTACGATCTTAGAATCTTATTATAAATAAACCTGATTAAATTATATGTGTGTGCTGTCCAGTTTATTTTTATGGAATATTATCGGAAATATAAAAAAAATTAGTATTACGAACAAATAAAATTAAACCCGATAGTGACTTGGTTTGGTTATTGGCTGGTGGGCTCTATTGCACAAATAATTTTTCTTTGATTGATTCCGATCACATCTACTTTATGTTTCTCATGGATCGTATGCATCCAGCACTTTAAGATAGCGTAGCAATTTTTTATTCATACTCCAGCCACGAATAATTTCCCACCGACAGTCGCATGCTGATGCTGTAGTAGTGCTATTTCAAATTGCAAGTCTTTTTAAGCCAAGGCATTTCGAAAATTCTTGTCTTCAGTTTTGTGAAGTTTATCACATGCATGTTGTGTCAATAAGAATAAACAAATAATTGTAATTAATGGCTTACAAGTTGCAATCTGTTTAACGTTTGTGTCGGCTTTTGATATGCAAACTTATTTATTGGATTAATTTGTTTGTTAAGACATTAGACTGACCGAGGCAATATATAAGATTGAAGAGATTAATTTTTTGGATTATACTTTAGGTGATGTGACAATTTTGGTTAAAAATCTAAATTCTAATATTAGTATCATAAATTTATATAAAGTCATAATAAAAGTTATTTCATGTAACAAACATGAAAATTTATTTTTATGTGACATTAGTGATATTTATATTTTTTTATATCTCTTAGAATTTGGTTTTGATACACGTTGTATCATTAGTGTTATATTGGAGAGAATTTTGTTATATCTTATACTGTAAGATATTTTTGTGTTAATTTCAATTATTCTCGTAAAGTAAGATCACAATGCTTTAGCATATTTAATTTGTAACATTATTAAGAGATAACTTGTTTATCTCATATGGATATATTACATATTAGGGTGTGATTAAAGACATTTATGGCCTCATGTTTATAAATGTTAAATTACACGGTTAAAGTTATTTTGATAGGTAATATAGAGTCTATCCCGGTGTAAAAGTGAATTTTGTGAATTGATTGAACTGTTGCAACCAAAGTGATTTGTTCTGGTAATTTATAAATTTTAAATTTTATTGGTAAGGGATATCTATGATTAATTACAAAATTCTTCGACCTGCAAGTGTTGATTTTGTATAAGATCTAGAGATGATACATTGAAATACATGATTAGAAAGTGACTTGTTTAATGGCCTATTCACCTAAAGTTGGTCGATTTATGAAGATAAGAATATATTCTTAGATCACTTTGTGTGAAAAATTTGGAATTGCATATCATGTATTTTTCCCTAAAATATTTCATATTGATGTATATAAGTTCTCAATTGTGATATTTTATCACTTTTCTTAGTATTACCTTATGGTTTGCTGATATATTGCATTGTATCTAATCTATTTATTCACTTTTTTTGTCAACAATAACATGGTCAATATTGGAGTCTTAATTACTTTGAATTTAAAAAAGTGGTAACAAGATGTGGAATTTGGTATTGAGATGGCAACTGTGCATTTGGCAATGACCACATCAATGCCAGCTGACTCATTAATGCAAGCATTGATGCAGAGCAACATGGATATGTAGCTTAGTGAAAGTCGAATTGCATGTGTTATCTCACATTGAAGAGATCAATTCCTAATAGGGGTGGGTGAAAAAACCTACTAATCTAAAGACTCGGGCAACTCGATCCAAAGAATAGGACACCCGAACTGTCTTTTTCTCAGAGGAGCATATGAGGTTTGGGTACCCACAAAATTCGAGTCGAGTACAGATCAAGAAAACAAAAAACTACGGGTACTCGACACGAGGGGTATGTTATACAAAAATTGAAACAATAGGTACCATATTGTAATTTTATTAAAATTATTAACCTAAATGACCTTGTAGATTTGTTGTTTAGATTTCAGCTTGTGTATGTTGTTAAGTTATGAGTATGACATTCTCAATTAAAATTTGTTAGTATCTTAATTACTTGATAACAATTGGAATTATGTCAATTTGAATGTGCAAATTGGCCAATACACAACCTATCAAGTATTGACAAGTATAAAGGAAGAGTGTCTAGCTAATTTGCAAGTCACCTATTACTTTGCTTGTACTAAATATTGAGATAATCTTTAAACTTTGTTATGTTAGCATTTGTATTTTGTTATTCAGCATATATTTCTCCCAGCAACATGCTGGGTCCCTAGTACTAGAAGTCAGCTACCTCTCTGCCAAAAAGTCATTAAGGATTGGTTAGGTGATCCAATTCCCTACTATTTTAATAAAATAGAAAAGTCCATGTAATTTTAGTGGTAAGTGCTATTCGTCAAATTTATTGCCATTGGAGGTGAGGTGGTTGAAGCTCATTAGTTAACTAATGCTTTGTGTAAAAATTCTATCATGTAAAGTTTGTTGAGTTAATAATATTACAATTTTTAGTCAAAAAATTATCAAAATAGGGGCAGGTTGGGTACCTTATGACCTTCCTCGTCCCCAATTTTATCGGGTACCCGAAGGCATTATGGTGGGGTTAGGGTCACAAAATTACTGACCTGACAAGTTAGAATTGGGTCAGCCAAATCCTTTTTGGGACAAGTACTTGACCTGTGCCCACCCCTAATTCCTAAACACTTGTTGAGTGGTCTTCCTAGCACTACTGAGGCTAAGGACTTCTTAGCTACTGTGTCTCAAAGGTATAAAGTCGCACTAAATGCTAAAATAGGGACCTTTTTAAGTGGGATTCATCCCATGAGGTATGATGGAGTAGATGGCATTATGGAATACGTCATTAAGATGGTCCATCAACAAACTAAGCTATAGGCCCTTAATATTTATCTTTCAAATGCCTATATTGTGCATCAAGTATTAAATACCTTCCCTGCAAATTTTTGTTTACTTGTAACCATATACAATTCTCAGGATGACGCATGGAAATCAATGACTTGATCACAAAGTGCGTTGCCAAAGAAGAGAAATTGGAGAATGAAAAACTACAAACTACTCTAATTGTGTCCAAGCCTGATAGAAAGAGAAAGGGCAGGAAATCTAAATTTTCTTCTTTTAAGAATGTTTAGAATAATAATTTTTGTCAATCAAATATTGTGGGTGTCATCAAACCTACTTTTAAGAAAGATAGGTGCCACTTCCTTAAGAAGAAATGTCATTTTAAAATGAATTGCTTTATGTATAAAGTTACATAAAGTTTGGTTAGAGAAACATGAAAACAAATATAATTCTTTGGCCCTTGTTTTATATGAATTCAGTTTAGCTATTGCCTCATCTAATCTTGGTTGCTTCATTGTCAGGCAACTAATCATTTTGCATTCACTTATTGGGATTCATAAGCAGGAGGAGTAAACTTTTGGTTGGCAACAACATGGAAGTGGGCATAGAGTTCATAAGAGTAATTTGTTTGAATCTAGATTCTGACTTTAAACGTATTTTAAAAAAAAACACTTTCTACATGCCATCTTTTAGATGAAATTTAGTGTTAGTTTTTGTTTTGAACAAAGATGGCTACATGATTATATTAATTGAAAAATAAAGATAAACAAACCAATCCTAAAAGTAGTTCGGTTAACTAAACCTCATTTCTAAGAGTGGTTTTGGTTCTGCATATTAATTGTTAAAAATTGCGGTTAATCAAAATTGGTCCACATATATGTCTTAGAGGCTAATATCTGTGAATGTTATAGAGAAATTGAGAATTATTAAGTCATTTTATTTTCAGTCTAAGATAACTCAAAAAACTTAAATATTGTATATGATTTTTCTTTCCATTTAATCTTTTTATTTATTTATCATCCTTTGTTTTATATTTTGATTATCATATTTTTTTCTTAATAATAATTAAAGAATTACTTTTATATAAATTAAGTATGCAGTATGCAAGATAAAACAAGTACTTTTCTTACTTAGGCTGTGAAAAATTTTAAGTTGTAAGTTTTATTTGCTTGTAAAAAATGTGGATACAAGAGTTTCAATTTATAAATTTATTGCATGTTTTGGAAAATAATTGAAATGATATAAATAGTTGTTTTTTATTAATTTGAAGAAGCATTTATGTTGTAATGATTTTTTATCTATTTTATCAAATTAACTTGATATCATACGATTCCAGTTACCCGCGGTACTTGGCCTTCTTTGACCAGGTAATTGGCCATGTGATTAGCTAACTAATAATAATAGGATATGGTTGGCACATTAGGTGAACCGATACAATTAGGATATTCGGTGTACAAACTAGTTAACCGGTTCATACTTAACTTGAATAAACATTATCACGAAATTGAGAGACATGTAGCGTGGAAAGTGTTAAGAGACATGTAGAGTGGCTAGTGTAATAATAATACAGCCTTAGCATTATGCTGCAAAAAAAAAAAAAAAAAAAAGTACTACTTTTTGAAAAAACAAATTGCTTCATAGCTAAATTTTTATGCTAGATAAAATTCATTACTATTTTTTAGAAAGCCTATTATTTTGTAAACCAACTTATTAAGTTTCTTATAAGACTTGCCACTTTGACGTTCGTGTCAAATGAATATAAAGGATAATTTCAATATTGCTCTTAGAAGTAGTATAATTCATTTCATCATTTTTACTTACTTCCACATAACTTTCACGTGACTCTTTTTGTTACCTATAAATAGACGCGAAGCATCTTATTGTTATCCACAAATAGGCACTTATTGTGATCTACTAATAGAAGAGTGCTATCTTAGACAGGCACCATGACACATGCCAACCTGGTCCCCTCAGGCCGCACACTGCCTATAGGGGTGCTTGAGCTGGCTGGCAAGGGCCGTTTTCCGGTCTGCCAGCCGTGGCCGGCGCCGGCGCAAGTGAATTTGCCCGGCTTGAAGTCCAGGCAAGATAAGACTACTTGCTGGGCAGTCTCGCCTGATTCTTAACAAGCAACATGAGCCATTGTCGAACTTCCCTCGAACCATCTGGGGTGATCATTTCAATTTATTTGCTTTGAATAAGCAGGTTATATTTCTTCTTTTTTTTTTTTTTACGTCCTATTACTTTGAACATAAAAGATAAAACTTTATGCTCCATGGGGAAATTGTGGCAATACTGTGGCGATTCTTTGTTATCGTAAACTATTAAGATGCATAGTAAATTGTATAGAAAAGTAGCAAGTTTAGACATACGTGTCCAATAATTTCTATTGCTCGCAAACTGTAGTCATATGTGTGAATTACGTAAACATGGTTAGAGGATTTAATAGTTTTAATTTTTTTCGGCTGATTTTTTGTGTTTTTTTTTTTTGGTTTGTTATTCATCTTGGTGGTACGGATTTCTGGGTTCAAACTCTGGAATTCCAATCTCCAGAGGGGTTTGGGGGGCTCCGGCGGCGATTGTGGAACCCTCTAATACAGCAATGTTCTGTGATTATATTTCTCTATATTTTTTCAACAATGTTATTCCTTTAAAGCAATACATTAAACAGAAGCATGTAAACTTCTTCAATAAGGATATTTGTGTTGTTGTCAGGTGCATGAAATGTATGCCGCAGAGATCAGTATGCTAACGGATGAAGTCAGCAGTATGCTAAAGGCTACAGAAAACAGTAGGACCAATAAACTTATTCTTATAGATATAATAGAACGACTTGGTATTTTGCATCATTTTGAAGAAGAAATTGACAAGCAACTGGAAGCAATTTTCCACCAAAATGCCAATATTAAAGAACCTCCAAAGTGTGATCTACGGGTTGCTGCACTACAATTTCGACTACTAAGAGAACATGGTTTTGATATTTCTTGTGGTAAGTAAGTTTGTATTCAACCTTATTAATTGAGATACGTTGAAGCATTTTTTAGGTAATCGTGTTCAAACTTTAAGATAAGGTTTTTCTTTTGATATCTGATTCAATAATTAGGTATCTTTTACCAATTCATGGATGATCATGGCGAATTCAAGGAGTCCTTGAAGAATGACACAAGGGGTTTGTTAAACTTATATGAAGCAGCTCAATTGAGAACGCATAGAGACGTAATTTTAGAAGCTCTTAATTTCGCAACCTCTCACCTGAAATATGGGGCATTGAACATGAGTTCTACTCTTGCACAAGAAATAACACTTGTATTGGAGCAGCCATTCCATAAGAGCATCCAAAGATTAGAGGCTCGCCATTACATCTCAATTTATGATAAATATGAGAATAAAATCAAATCACTTTCAAGGCTCGCCAAACTGGATTACAATTTCTTACAGATGTTTTACAAACAAGAACTTGATGAGATATTAAGGTACTTTTGGTTTAGGATAGGGAGGATTCTATTTTGAAATGTTTCGGACTTAGTTTGTCTCACGCCCCGTGACCCGAAACGTGGCACCCGTCATCGTCCTAAGGCTACGCTAGAACACTAGGCTAAATCGATACAAAGAATCAATAGTAATTCATAACTTAAGTAATACACAATATCGACCCAAAGCAGAATCATTCATTTAATTCCAAAAGGTACACTATCCATTTACATTTTCTTTTCTCCAATGACAAAAATAGTTGGGAATACATGTATAACCTAATCTATATCAAAAGTATGGCTATACATCAATGCATCCAAAAATAACCTCATTCAAGTCTATGCTTAGGCTATGACTATGAGGCCCAAAAGTCCTTGCCAATCCTCCTCTACAAAATCATCACCTGCGGAGTCAAAGAATGGGGTGAATGATCAAATCACCCAGCAAGTAGTATAAGATCTCTTTGGGGCTTAAGACGGTTACGTATACACATAACTTTCATTACAAACCCATAGTTATCACAATTGTAAAGACATGTGGTCAAATCATAAACAAGTACAATTCAAAGCATAATCATAAATCATTTCACGGAAAGCTCAAGTAGTTAGTGGACAAATGACCGTGGATATCTAGTTGTTAACTACAACCCGGTTAATACGGTTCAAAACCAATTATCAACCGGTTGGTCCGGTTCAAAACTAACTATCACCCGATTAGTACAGTTCAAAGATTTACTACAAATGCCAAAGTTAAGGAACTAATCCCATCATAATCCATTTCACATACAAGAGCTCAATTCTATAGTCATTTACATAACACATAGACCACATATACCCATTTCATAGTCAAATATGAATATACCCACGCTCAAGCCCAATTATATATATAAATTAGCATTTCAGAACATTAGATTTAACAAAGTATATTTTCAAAATGCAAGGAGATTCAAATACTACTTACCTCGAACGATGACTAGTTCAATTAGTCGAAATAGGAGTATACACCGCCGTCGCCTATAACACACAAATAACATTAGTATCATATACTAATTCTATCAAGAAACCATAAAGGAGGCTTATACCGGACTTAACACGCAAAACAAAAAACAAGAGGCAAAAACTGCTTAGACCCACGATGCCAGCCACGGCTTAGCTACAGTACCCAACCACAATACCAGCCGTGGCTCGGGTTAGAGCCACTGGCCGTCCATCGACGGTCTCATCCGCGGTGTGGATGGTACCGCGGATGAGCCTAGAAAGATAGCTCTAATGAGCCGCGGCTTCATCTGCAATGCGGATGGCACCGTGGATGAGCCCAGCAACCTAACCTGCAACCCTTGCCACACTCAAAACTCCAAAACAAATTCTTCTCAACTCAATCCAACACAATTCAACACCAAAGCAACTCCAAAATGGCATAATATGTCGAAGAAACTCTATATTAACACAATCTATAACATATATATATATATCATAAATCACCCTCAAAGATCACACATAAACCCTTCAAGGTTCATGACTCAATTCTACCATAGCAAGGCAACATTCACAATCATCAAGACTTGTCCATTATCTCACTTACACACACCAAAGCATACTAATATCAAGGCCAATAAAGCATAAGAACCCAAACTTATCAATCATCTACTTACACTACCAAACCATACACACTAATAGCCAAGGAAGAAGAATGGTTTTGTGGAAACATTACCTTGGTTATGAGTTGGAGGGCAAGCTTCAAGATTCTCTCTACTAGCTCTCTTTGAGATATGAGGAGGAGGCTCTTCAATGCCTTAATCAAAGAAAGAGGGAAGGCTTAGAGAGGAGAAGAAGAAGGAAAATTGGGAAAGAAGAGTGAATAAGAAAGAAATGCCCTAAGCCTTATTTGGGAAAGTCTAATTTTGAAAATATTTGCACATAAGCCCCTTGTCCATTACAATATACATAGTTGTCCCAAAAGGTCTTAATTACTAAAAGGCCCATGTAGATCCCTTGGTATTACAGTTTGAGCGTACTCATCTGAATAGAAAAGCATAGAAAAGACCAGTTTCAAGTTTTTCCTTTTACGTGAGTCTTAGTGGGAATAAAAGAAGACAAATGGGAGTAAAAAAAGTAATGCACGGTTAAAAGGACTCTCAAATAATGGAGTCAAAATGAGAGATGGTGAATCAAAGTTTATATAACCTTTCCTAATTTATAACATCCCCCCGAAAAGATTGAACAAGAAAACATGGTAAAACAAATGAATCTATTTTGGTTTTTTGAAAAAAAAAAAAAAAAAAGGGACAACGAATCAAAAAACAATCCATTTATTTTCGAAATTCTTACCCTATTTGCTCCTGAATTCGTATTTTTGATTGTGATTACCTTTACACTCATTATGGAATAACTAATTCCAGGATAATTAGTGAAAAAACATGTTTAGTTGATTCTTGGTTAGGAAACAATTTTAGAAGTTCTAAAATCCTTTGTGTGTGTGTGTCTATATATATATATATATTAGTTAAAACCCACAGGGTGGCAAAAAACAATTAAAATAATCACCTCCTCCCTGCTTCTGAATGTTTGGTTGGTGAAATCATTACTTGATCCGATATAAACTTACCTTTTCAATTGAAAAAAATGTGAAAGATCAAATCATATCCCATTTATGAGGTAAATACTATTCTTGTCATTGATCTTTCTGTTTACAGGTGGGGGAAAACTTTGGATTGGGGATCAAAACTTTCTTATACAAGAGAAACATTGAATGCTACTTTTGGGCTTTAAGCTTTTTTTATGAACTTCAGTATTCCTCTGCTCGGATTTTATTCACGAAATTTGCAGTCTTATGTGTGGCATTGGATGACACATTTGATGAGTATGGGACCCTTGATGAACTAAGATCCATCAAAGAGGCAGTGGAAAGGTAGTACTGCTACTGTATCATCTAGGTAGCTCAATCTCTAGTTTCCTGATCCACGAATGGCACATTGCACAGACAGGCAATTAGGATTCAGATAATGACTAGGAAATATTTGGTGAAATTTTGATGGATTTTCTAGCTAGAGAAGCAAGGAAATTTAGCAATTCATTTTCTACTCGGTGTCAGAATAGTGTTATCTATTTCATGTGAATTTGGATCAATATGTGCAAAACAATGTTGTCTTTGCCTTCAGATGGGATGGCACCGAAATAAATAGACTTCCTGACAATATGAAGACTTGGTATTTGGCTCTTTTAGATCTCAGTCAAAAGCTTGATGAACAATTTGACGAAACAAGGGAGGACCTACTGCATTATACAAGTATAAAGAAGAAGTATGGTACATCATGGTTTGGTTTTCATGTTTATGTTTTATTTCCTCGCACGATTTCTTTGGGCTCTTCCATGTCATATGATCATCACAAAAGAATATTTTCAACGATAGAAATATTACAATTTTATAACCCTAAATTAGGAGATTAGACGTACTTTATTCCTCATATTTAATTTTGCAATCTTAAGACTTTTCCAACATGTCTGGTGCCAATTGTTTCTTCTGTAGATATTGTTTCGACAATCTTAATAAATTTAGTTGTAAATTAACTCAATTTGAGAAAGAAAAATTAAAGCTTAGGTTTTTGGAAGACTTTAGATTGCGAAGTTCTATTTTCGTGTTGTTTATTAAGTTTATGCACATACTAGTTAGCGCCCATGCATTGTACAGAAATTGTGCTTTTATAAGAGTGTTTATCACCTCTACACCTCGCTTGCAAAAACGTACAAATATTATATCGTTAAAATCAATATATTAGAACTAATAAAAACATATGGTTGAATAATAACAAAACAATATAGTCGATCACACTCATTCTAATATCTATAAAACATATATGATGCAAATTAAAAATAATTATCAGTTGCAAATTTTTTAAAAAATGTGAAGAACAATTTTCTTATAATTGTCTAAAATTTCTTTTCTGAAGCACTTGTGAAATTCTTGAGTTGTGGTTAATAAATTTCATAGGTAAATATACAACTCTTAATCACAGACAAAATAATTCATTATTTAATTTGGAGGATATAAGGTTGTTGGAAGAGAGAAAAATATTTTAAAAATTTGAGTGAAGAGAGAGAATGTGATCTTACATTTTATTGGTCAGTTAGAAAACAAAATAAGTAAAACCCAACAACCCAATTGACCCATCAATTCTCTTCAATTAGGCACCACCTAGTAGATTGAAAACTTACACACACACACACACCCCCAGAATAGGGGTGTAATCGAAAGACAATGAAAGCAACAAAGGAGAAATTTCAAAAGGTTTGCCTCTGAAATTGCCCCATTTACATTCATACACGCAGTTGTTTTAGTTTTTACTTTTATTATGATTTGCATATTAAGCAATGGATTATAGAGTTTCTGATAGAATTATATTCTTAACATGCAATAGTACAAATGTTTTATAAACAATATTTATTCTTGTATAGTTACCATGTGCCTTAAAAAATGAAATGATTGTAAAATTTCAATTTCAGACAATCATTAACATCTCTATTTTCATGTGAAAAGATTGCATCCTATTAGGGAAAAGAGCTTTTAGATGCAAGTACATTAACTGCATGTTTAGTATGTGGAATGAATCACAATGGAAATGTCTTTCTACACAGAATACTGTTTTACTTGAAATAATTTAGAACAAATATTATCATTCTAATGTTTGGTAACTTAGATGAGAATAGAATGTCTATTTATTTTTTATTATTTGGTATAATTATTTATAAATTTCTGAATAGAGTGGAATTTATGCTAATTTGGCTTAAATATATATGGCTCATTATAAAAAGATGACATGTTTTTTATGCTATGTATTATTTCTATACGTATGAGAAAATTAAATGAATATTGCTTTACAAATTTAAAATAACATAATTACATGTTAAATTGATATTTTTATTTAGTATTCAATTTCATTATTTAGTTGATTATACGATGTGATTATTTATTTTGAAAAGTTTTGTATCAATTAGTAGGAAGATTGGCAATGTACAAGAATTAGCAACTGAAATAATGTTTCTTGTTTGAACAAATTTTTAAAGAGGATATTAAATATTTTAAAATAATTTTTATAGCTAAAAAGAACAAATATGTTAAATAACTATGATTGTGATTAAAAGATTACAAGAACAATTGCTAATTAAACTAGTAAAAGATTTGCTTTAAAATTTAACAAAATGAATCATACAAGTCAAAAAACATAAAAGTAAAACTTTCCAAACAAGCCACCGTATATAATAAGCGAAGTAGGAGGGGGAACTGTGAATATAGACTGTTTGGGTATCTAACTATTTTGTCATTTCCAAATTAAAGTTATAAAGGGCTGCTTTTTTTTTTTTTTTTTGGAAATAAAGGTTTTGTTTGTTTGTTGGTGTTTTTTAAAAACTTTAAACACATTTTTCCAACTATCTTTTTATCTCACATACACATTTTGAAAAAAAAAAAAGAGGAAAGGGTTTCTAACTTAAAATGTCCATATCAAACACAATTAAATGCGCAAATTATAAAAACTTTTTCATTCAGATTCCATATAGCGAACATAGGTAAGTTTTTATTAGTGATTTATGACACAATAACACAACTATCTGCATGCATTCATTTGCTCTTCATAGTGGAAAGAATACGTGTGGAGTGACTACAAGGAGGCAAATGGCTTATTAAAGGAGAAATTCCAGCATTTGCCGACTACTTAAGCAATGCATTGATCACAAGTGGATACTTTATAGTAACAACATCAAATTTTCTTGCCATGAAGAGTGGTACAAAGGAGGTGTTTGACTGGCATTCAAAAAAATCTAAAATTCATGTTGCTGCTGCGAAATTGTGCAGACTGATTAATGATGTGGCATCTTATAAGGTATGAACTATGTTCTGCCATTGAAGTTATGGGATAGACAGATGCTGGATCAAAATTGTTAATTTTAATCTCTATTTTGCTTTTTTAGATTGAGAAAGAAAGGGGCGCTTCCACTGGAATTGAATGCTACCTGAAGAATTATAATGTGTCTGAGGAAGAGGCAAAGAAGAAGCTCATGGAAATGGTCGAGGATGCATGGAAGGCTATAAATGAGGAGTATATGAAACCTATTGTACCAAGGGAAATTCGTTTGCGAGTATTGAACCTAGTACGCACAATGGAGGTCTTTTACAAAGACTATGAAGATGGATTGAGTGATCCACATAAGGTTCTCTAGTCCAACATAATTGCAATGCTTAGTAGATCCAATAAATGTATGAGTCTGGTTTAATCGATTGTTGAGTGCATTCATTTGAAGTCAAGAGAGGGACTTTATCTGTTAGGATCTCGTGACAGAAAATTTGTTATCGAGTTTGGTTTATATTCCCATTCGCTTCGAGTGGATCATGTTAAATATGTACACTTACTTCCGCAAATTGCATAATTTACGTTCGTTTCAACAATCCACAGTGGAAGATGTAACATATGGTTCTGTTAATTAATGCATATATTATGAGGTATTGGGTCCTTTGTTTTTACAGTCAGTGTTATAGAACTTAAAAATGTGACATGCGTACTTCTCTAAAACAACATAGTTAATAGAGGTCATATATATATTGGTATTATAATGTCAATGCTACATTAAAATGTACAATATGCGACTCGAAACTATTTTAACGGCATTGGGAGAGGATATTGCATTGTCAACATGCCCCACATCGCGTTGTATTATTATGAATGATATTCTACCGCATAAGCAATGCAGGTCCTCTTTGTCTACCACTCACCTGGCGCAAATGACCCAGTTTACTTATTTGGCTGGATATCATTAATAGAGTGTATTGTCATGTGGCATAGATTTTTTAATTAGCTTTTAGATTATAAATTAACAATAATATATATTAATAGTGTTCTCAATTAAATCTTAAATTAGATTTTAAATTTTTTGTACAACTAAATAATCTCAAATTAGTTGTACAAAAAATCTAAATTTAATTTGAGATTTAATTGAGAACACTATTAATACATATTATTATTAATCTATAATCTAAAAGCTGGTTAACAAATATATTGAGAATAGGCCTATTATCATGTGGCATATCTTAACCTTTTAATAGTTTTTTGAACATTGAGTCATGTATTAGTGTTCCACAACTTGAGAAGGTGACTTCTCTCTCTCTCTCTAAACAGACATAGTTAATGTAGATAATAACCAAAATTGTAACATTTGAATTTGATGAATGTTCTAGGGTTTTATCCAGTACATGTTGGTTATTTACCAAAAGTCAATTCATTCTGAGATTATAAT
Source organism: Mitragyna speciosa (assembly GCA_024721245.1). Lineage (NCBI taxonomy): Eukaryota > Viridiplantae > Streptophyta > Magnoliopsida > Gentianales > Rubiaceae > Mitragyna > Mitragyna speciosa. The sequence goes on along the minus strand of JAMWEH010000417.1, from coordinate 17,305 downwards.
TTATATTTATTGCTAAGTGATTGGGAACCTAAAAGGCTGACACATAATGAACTAATTTTTGGATTAAATTAATTAAAATAATTATGTGGTAATTGTAGGATTAATTTTTGAAAAAATTATTTCCAAGGACCTATTATTAATAAATATAGCAATTCCTGAGGTAGAAGAATTTCTTTTTGAAGGAAATTAAAATCTACCAAATATCTTATATGATAAGATATCCCATCATAATAGATAATAGATTATATATTATTGAATTTTTATTGGGCAAGAAGTCTTGATTATTGCTTATAAATAAATCTATAAACACCAAGACTTGACATACATAAAATGTTCATCGAAAATCAGAGAGAAAAAAAATAGTTTTTCTTATTATTCAATTTTCTTCACGTTGATAACGTGTCAAGTGGATTTAGTACGTTGATTTGGTATTAATCGATCCTGGAAAGTATCCCAAGAAGGTATTCGTATGGATACCTTAGAGGCGGGACATGTGCGCGGCTAGGGTTGACATCGGTGTATTTTTTATCAGATTGACTGTTAATTACGTTAACAAGAAGTACTTATTATTTTGTATAGATAATCAAAAATTTTGGCTAGAAATCAATTTTGAATTCTACTTCGTCAATTTGTTATTAGCATATTGATCTCATAACACTACAATATTTACTTTGTGGATATTGCTTTGATAATCTTAGTTAACACAATTTAGTACTATCTTTTATAGCAAAAATTTAGCATGCATTTGACTCATCTTGCTACTTGAAAAAATTTACCACTCACTTAGTCTGGAGTAGATTACTTTAGCAGTCCTTGAACATCTATCAAAGGTTCTATTTAGTCTCTCAATTTTTTAATTCTAGAATTTTGATTCTTAATTTTCTAATCAAATCTATCGTTTAGTTAAATGCACTAATTGTTAATCGACACTTGAAAATACAAAATTTGCCATATAAATATTATAAAACAACATTTATAATATTCAACAAAAGATTAGCACAAGGTACTTGAATTCTATTCAATAATTCCTTTTTCTTTTCTTTTTTTTTTTGGGGGGGGGGGGGTTGGGATTAGAATCCGTCATTAAATTATTGGAGATTTGGTATTGACTCCTGTTGATTTATTCAACAAACAAATATAGCTACCTATTTGGACAGAACATAAAACCTTGGATCAAATTTTTAAAAAAATGAAACTAAGATTGTCTAGCCTATCCAAACTGGCTACCCTCTCAGAAGAGTGGAATTATTCGGTTTCTGCAAAAACTAAGAATAGCCTAGAAAAGACATAACAATTTAGAAATAACATAAAGGAAAATCATTTAATTTTCTGCATAGCATATTTATGAGCTTTCTGAATTTAATTGGCAGGAGTGTGAATGAAATTCCCCAACCACATCGTAGCTAGGAAAGTTTTAAAGCACCAGCAGTTATGAGCTTATTAGGCAGATGAGTTAATGGTCTCTTTTTAATGATGACAAACAATAAGTAATACGTCTTTTGGTTTAATTTTACTACATTTTTTGTGTGTGACAAACTTGAATATTAATTTGAATTTTTTACATGATTAATTCGATTCTAACCCTTTAAAGTACCTAAAAGTATCAACGGAGTCCCTCCAAATTAAAAAAAAAAAGTTTCAAATTGACTATCCAAAAAAGAATTTTTCTAATTTGGCTATCCATTCCATTTCCATTTGATAATTAATGTCCATTTGCGCCCCGCATGGCTTCTTTGGTTAATATGTTGAGAATGGAAAAAGAGCAAAATGTAAGCCAACACTGCTAAAACTGGACGAGTGTTGATACTGAATTCGAAGTATACCAAGAATTATGAAATAAATAAAAAGTTTTTGAAGAAAATTATTAATTTTGTTCTTATTATTTTTTTGTCAAAAAATTATCATTTTTGCTGAGATTATGGCAAGAAAGGGTCATTTTATCATTTCTCTAAGCTACAATCACAAGAATTTGCTTCTGTAACTTTTGATTGTAGGTGCCTTGTGCCTAAAATCCAAAAGAACACAATCAAGGCACATCTTTAAAGAGGGTAATAGATGCGCACACTAGCGAATATGCGAGCCCTGGCAAAGTTCTAAGTCCCCATCTTTAGGTAAGACTGTTAGATGACAACTTGGAAAGGTATCCCTCGTCTTGAAAACTCCTGATTCCATTTAATTAATTCATCTTTCTTTCCGCAGAAAATATACTAAATTCGACATAGAACTTTTGTTTAGTGGTAGGGTAGTTGTGCATTACTTTTTCTTTCTTTCTTTCTTACGTTGTTGACAATATATTTTGAACCTCAAGAATTCGTTTTATTCCATTTCAATAAAGCCTCAATTATTGTTGCTGAATTATAGCTAAAGTTAAATGATAAGAAAAGAACATTATGAAATAAAGTTAAGTAAAAGGAGACAATGAAGGAAACAAAGGAATACCGTGTAAAGTTTACAGGGACTGATATCCTATGGGTTATAAAGTTAAATGATAAGAAAACAACAATTCAATAATAGTAACATGAAAGACAGATAGTGGCGCACTACTTTGAACTTTTTCTTTTTTTTTTTCTTTTTTTCTTTTTTGAAAAACCTCCGTTTGAATTGTATTTTTCGAATTAGTTTTGGGAACAAGATTGCTGTAGAACTCTTTGGGAAAGGATGAATGCATAATAAAAAAGTTATTAAAAAACATGTTACAAGACTCTTTTGACTTCATTTCCTCCAAAAGCGCAAAACAAATTTCAGTCCTCCAGTCTTTAAGTAAAGCATTTTTCACTTTTCTTTCAACTTTAGGGGAAGTTTATAATTAAGCATTAAGGCTGGGAGCTAGTGGTGAACGAAATCCAAAATCGTAATACTCTCACATTCTCTCTCCCTCTCCCTCTCCCTCTCTATAAATAGAAAATTTAAAAATGGAGCCCCCAGATTTCATCCATGAGCACCAATTGATATTCATTAGTGAAGGAACCAAAGGCAAGAACTCAGATGAGGAAATTAGTCGCGTCTGTAGTGGCTGTGCACTGCCAATCTTCTCAGGATCGCCCTTGTACACTTGTGAAGAATGCGATCAGTTTTCTCTGCATAAAACATGTGCAGAACTACCCAAAGAATTGAAACACCATCATAAGCATCCTCACCACACTCTTGCCCTCTATCCAGAACTGCCTGACAATGTTTATCCAACGACGTGCAGCTCCTGTGCCAATTCGGTAAAGCACAAATTCTTATATTGGTGCAAGCAATGCATCTTCAAACTCGACATAATATGCGCGTCTTCTGATCATCCCACTGAGATCAATACAATTCAACACAGAAGCCACCCGCAGCACCCGTTAGTACTTCTTGGAAGACCAGCTTTGCTCCTATGCGATGCCTGAGGTGAAGAACACAGGGGTCACTTCTACATGTGCAATTCGTGCAGTTTTAATATTCATCAAGACTGTGCTTCATTTCCCAGTACCACCAAACCTGATGATCGTCATCCTCACTCTCTTGCCCTTTCTTACAACGCCTCCGTTAATTACGATCTATTTATGGCTACCTGTGTCATCTGTCGAAAAACTTGTTATGAGAAGTTTTGGATGTACTGGTGCAGCAGCTGTAGATATGTTGTACATGTCAAGTGTGCAATGTCAAAGATCGAGCCTTTCATGTCAATCCTTTTGCCTCGTGAGTGATCAGTCATTCCTATAATTTTTTAGAGTAAATTTTGTCGGCTGTCAGTATACTTTTTCAAAATTTAATTTTATTCCCTCAACTATTTTTCATGTCAACTTATATAATTAGTTCGGTTATTTTAGTTATTCATTGGGGTATATTCGTCATTTTACTTTGGTTCTACCCTCTAGTATTTTCTTTAAAATTAAAAGTAAAAGGGGAGAAGATGGTTATTGTTTTTTTAGCTCTTCCCCTTCCCTTCTTCTTCTTCTTCTTCTTCTTCTTCTTTAAGTTTACAAAATTATTGAAAAAGGAACTAGAGTGAAATGGCAAAATACCCCTATAGAGAACTAAGGTAATGGAACTGACGTGAAAATTAGTTTGGTGGGTAAAATTAGATTTTATAAATGTTTAGTGACCAATGGCTCACTTTACTAAATTATTTATACATACATATTAACAAAGTTACTCCAAGAAATTTGTTTGTATATGGTTAGAAAATTAATCAAGTTTACTAATGAATAAATTTTCAGGAGTAAGCCGTCGCAAATCTGATCATAGTGACACACAAATTGCAGATAGAGATAATCTGATTCGGCTTCCTCCGGCCAACGAATTTGTGAGTCTGGTAGGCCACTTAACCACCTCAACTAATTATAGCAATGTTGTGGGCTTGAAAGAAGTCCCTGCACTAATAGAAGTCAACAATCTTATTTGCCATAAGCATCCATTGGTCTTTCTGGATGATGAATCAAGTAGCAACAATGGTGCTACTATCGAGTATTTCCTCTTCGGTCCTAATAAAAATTCTTTTTCCCATGTGCCTGATTGCCATGTCTGTTTTCGAGCTGTGTCACCTCCATTTTATTGTTGCAAAATCTGTAACTTGTTTTTACACAAAATGTGTTCAGAATTGCCATCTGAGATTCAACATCCTTTTCACCCGGAACACCCACTCATCCCACTCCCATATAATCCTAATGGATTTGTTGGAATATTCTATTGTTACATTTGTGGGATAAAATCTAATGGCATTTGCTTCGTTTGCCCAACTTGTGGAGTTTGTCTTGACGTAACATGTGCCTTGTTGCCAAGGAGTAACGTGCATGAAGCACATCCCTCTTGTTTTGGGCGATGAAGGTTATTCAAAAGGTAGCAATAATTGTTGCAAAGCGGCGATGTCTCGCTGGTATGGATACATGTGTAACTCGTGTGATTTTGGTATACATGCTCACTGTGCTCTCTATCCAAGCACGGCATGTCACAAATTCGACAAGCACGAGCTCAAGCTAATGTATGATCCTTCTCAAGGCAATTCTGATGAATATTACTGCCAAATTTGTGAGGATCAAATAGATCAAAGGCACTGGTTCTATCATTGCATTGAATGTGATATGTCATTTCACATTTGGTGCTACCCTCCGGATGATCATAAATCGTTTCGCATCACAGGAATCCCTTCAATTGGTTATTACCCAAATATGAATTTTGGTATCACTTTTAAATTTGACTGGCATCCTCACATGCTTACTTTTGTTCAACATCTTGAAGGTTCATCATGTAATTTTTGTGGTGACCGTATAAACGCCTATGAAAGCTTGGCTTTTGAGTGCTCTAAGTGCAACTTTGTAATCCATTTACAGTGTTGTGAATGGCAACATAATGGAACACTTTAAATGATGCTACACTTACTTAAGAAGACATGCACACAAGGATAAATCCATGCAATAGATGTGCATCTTTGGATGATTTACACCAAATGTTTGGTACTCTATTGTTTTGTGACATCTTCGACACATCTACCACCATGTAATTTCCAATTGTCAATGACATATTTTTCAAGATTAATTTCCCGAATTAGCATAATACTAATATTTGTTTTGATAGATGTGATACAAAAAATTCTTTTATTAAGCTTTGGCGCTGTAGAAATATATTGGTCTTCTAGTTTACTGTTGAATCGGCCTTGCATTCGCTTCGAGTCCGTGAGGAGAAATAGGAATAAAGATTCAAAAGAAAGCAAGCGAACAACCATGACCAGCCATATGTCCTTCCATATTGCCAAAAATGGTGGATTAAGTTTCTAATCGCGAAGAAATAGAATTTGTTTAGTGGTGGGGTAGCTGTGCATTACTTTTTCTTTCTTTCTTTCATAAAGTTGTTGACAATACACTTTGAACCTTAATAATTCGTTTTATTTCATTTCAATAAAGCCTCAATTATTGTTGTTGAATTATAGCTAAAGTTAAATGATAAGAAAAAAACAGTATGAAATAAAGTTAAGTAAATGGAGACATCGAAGGAATAAATAAAAGGCTGCGAAACAAAGGAATACCGGGTAAAGTTTACAAGGACTGGTATCCTATGGCATATAAAGTTAAATGATAAGAAAACAACAATTCAACAATAGTAACATGACAGAGAGATAGTGGTAGACAACTTTGAACTTTTTCTTGTTTTCTTTTTTTTGAAAAACCTCCGTTTGAATTGTATTTTTCGAATTAGTTTTTGGGAACAAGATTGCTGTAGAACTCTTTGGGAAAGGATGAATGCATAATAAAAAAGTAAAGCATGTTAGAAGAATCGTTTGAATTCATGTCCTCCAAAAGCGCAAAACAAATTTCAGTCCTCTAGTCTTTAAGTAAAGCATTTTTCACTTTTCTTTCAACTTTAGAGGAAGTTAATAATTAAGGCTGGGAGCACACTTAAATCCAACTAGTTTTCTGGATGGCACTTTTTTGTGCTCTCTGAATTAAATTGACAGGATAGGGGATTAAATTTCCCAACCACATCGTATAGAGGAAGTTCTAATGCACCAACAGTTATGCAATTAGAAAGGGGAGCAAATGTTCTCTTTTTAATGATGAGAAACAATAAGCAATACTTCCTTTGGTTTGAAATTTTCTTTTTACTATTTTTGGTGTGTGTCAAACTTGAATATTTATTTATTTTTTACTTAATTAATTCAAATTCAACCCTCAGAAGTACCTAAAAATATCAATAAGCACGTTCAAACTAATAAAAAAAAGTTTCAAATTGACAATCCAAAAAAAAAAAAAGAAAGTTGTTCTAATTTGGCCATTCATTCCATTTCCATTTTGGTAATTAATGTCCATTAGCGCCTCGCATAATTTCTTGGCTAATGTGTAAAAAATGTACAAAGTACAAAATATAAGACAACAACATTTAAAGCATTCACGGATGAATGCTGATACTGAATTCGAAGTGTATGAAAAATTATCAAAGAAATGGTAAGTTTTAGGAGAAAATCAGTAACTTTTTGTTCTTATTACATTTAGACAAAAAAAATTACCATTTTTTGAGATGTATCGTATCAATGAATTATTTTACTATTATTTTTCCAAACTACAACAGCATGAATTTTCTTCTATTATTTTTTTTTATTGTAGATGCCTTATGCCTAAATTTCAAAAGTGTACAATCAAGCACATCTTTGCAGAGGGTAATAGACACGCATACTAAGCAAATTTCTAAACCCCATCTTAGGTAGACTGTTTGATAATGACTCGAAAAGGGAACTTGGATTCCCTTTCTGGTATACTCTTAATTTGATTTAAGTAACGCATCTTTCTTTGAAAAGTACTAAATTCGAATTAGAACTTTTGTTTAGGGGTAGGGTAGCAGGGCATTACTTTTTCTTTCCTTCTTTCTTACGTTGTTGATAGATAAACTTTGAACCTCAATTAATTGTTTTAATATTCCTTTTTAATAAAGCCTCCATTAATTATAGCTGTTGGATTAAAGCTAAAGTTAAATGATAAAGAAAAAAAAAAAAAGACAATGCAACGGCATTAACATGGCATAAAGCAATAAACAAAGAACATTATGAGATAAAATTAAATAAATGGAAACATTGAAGGTAGAAAAAAAAAGGTCGCAAAACAAATGAATATGATTTGAAGTTTATAGGGACTAGTATCCTGTGGATATAAAGTTAAATGGCAAAGAATACCACAACGCAATCAATTGGATAGTGGTAGGAGACGACTTTGAACTTTGTTCTTTTAAAATATTAATTACCTCCAACTGTATTTAGTTTTAGGAATTACTTATTGAGAACATATTACTGCAATGCAATGCTCTATCGAAAAGAATGTAAGTATAATGAAAAAGTTATTAAAAAACATTTTAGAAGAATCTTTTGAATTTATTTTTCTTCCAAAAGAACAAGCCAAATTTCAGTGCTCTGGTCTTTATTAAGTAAATCATTTTCTTTCCACTTAATGTTTAAGGCTGGGAGCTAGTAGTGAGCTAAATCGAACATCATAATGCCCCATCATTCTATCTCTCACCCACGAGAAAATTTAAAAACGGTGCTCCGGCTCCGCGAAGTCTGGCATAGGCACCCATTGATATTTGTTAGTGAAGGAACCAAAGGCAATACCTCAGATGAGGAAATCAATCGCGTCTGCAATGGCTGCACTCTTACCAATCTTCTCCGGATCACCCTTTAACACTTGTGAAGAATGCGATAAGTTTTCTCTGCATAAAACATGTGCAGAACTACCCATGGAATTGGAATACCATCACAATCATAGAGACTTCCGGGAGACGTTTGGCGTCTATGGGAACAACTGCGGGTCCTGTGGCAATTCGGTAGAGCACAAGTCCTACTATAAGTGCGAGGACTGCTACTTCATCCTTGACACAATATGCGCATTTTCTCATCATTCCACTGAGATCAATACGATTCAACACAGAGGCCACCCGCGACACCCGTTAAAACTTCTTGGAATACCAGCTTTGCTCTTATGCTATGCCTGCGGTGAAGAACACAGGGGTTACTTTTACACGTGTCATTCGTGCAATTTTTATATTCATCAAGATTGTGCTTCATTTCCCAGTACCACCAAACCTGGTGATCTTCATGTTCACTCTCTTGCCCTTTCTTATACAAACCCCGATGCTTACGAACCAAGGTACGATACCTGTGTGATCTGTCGAAAATCTTGTAAAACTCGGTTTTGGATGTACTGGTGCAGCAGGTGCACGTATGCTATGCATCTGAAGTGTGCAATGTCAAAGATCGAGCCTTTCATGTCAATCCTTTTGCCTCGTGAGTGATCAGTCATTCTTAAAACTTTTTTTACAGTAAATAAGGTCGGCGGTCACTATAACTTTTTTCTCGGTTTTAGTTTATCTACTTAATTTTCTTTCATGTCAATTTACTTATTAAACTTCTAAAAAATGTTAGTGAATAATGGCGCAGCTTGCAGAATTATTTATAGGTACATACATGTTAATAAAGTTCCTCCAAGAAATTTGTTTGTAAGCAAAATTAAAAAAAAAAAAAAAATTAATCAAGTTTGACTACCGAATTTATTAATTTTCAGGAGGAATCGGCTACAAATCTGATAAACAAATTGCAGATAGAGACGACGTGATTCGGCTTCCTCCGGCGAACGAATTTGTGAGTGTGGTGGGCCACTTAACTACCTCAACTAGTTATGGAAATGTTGCGGACCCTGCTGCACTAATAGAAGTCAACGATCTTGTATGCCATCATCAGCATCCGTTGGACTTCGTGGATGATAAATCAAGTAGCAGCATTATCGAATCTTTCCTCTTCGGCCCTGATAAAAATTATTTTTCAAACGTGCCTCAATGTGACGTCTGTTTTCGAGCTGTCTCACCTCCATTTTATTGTTGCAAAATTTGTAAGCTGTTTTTCCACCAAATGTGTTCGAAACTACCTTCTCAGATTCATCATCCTCTTCACCCAGAACACCCACTCATCCCACTTCCACGTCATCCTTCTGAATTTTTTGGAATATTCGATTGTGAAATTTGTGAGGAAAGATCCAACGGCATTTGCTACGTTTGCCGAACTTGTGAAATTTCTCTATGACGTAAAATGTGCACTATTGCCGAGGAATATCATACATGAAGCACATCCCCACCATGTCCTTACTTTGGCTGATAAAAGTACTTTCACGAGGTAGCAACAATTGTTGCCCGCGTTGGGCTAATATAGGTGAGAAAGGATACGCGTGTGACACGTGCGACTTTGTTATGCATGCTGATTGTGCTCTCTATCCAAGTACAGCGCGTGACACATGTGACCAGCACGAGCTCAAGCTAATATATGATCCTTCTCAAGCCAATTCTGATGAATATTATTGCCTGATTTGCGAGCGTCCAATAGATCAAAGGAAATGGTTCTATCATTGTGTCAAATGTGATAGATCGTTTCACATTTGGTGCGAACCTCCTGATGATCATCAATCGTTTCGAATCACAGCCATCCCTTCAATTGGTTATTACCCAAATCTGAAATTTGGCATGACTGGTAATTTTAAAATCCATCCTCACCCTCTTATGTTTGTTCATCATCTTGAAGGTTCATTTTGTAATTGGTGTCATGGACGTATACGCCCCGCGGGTGGCCTGGCTTTTGAATGCTCTGAATGCAATTATATTATCCATTTTTACTGTTGTTGGAAATATGAAATTTCTGGCCCTAAGATGCTACCACCAATTGAGAAGACATGCACAGAATTATAAGTCGATGTGATCGTTGTGCATCTTTGCATGATTTGCAGTAAATATTTAAGACTCTGTATATTTTTGTGTCATCTTCGGAAAGAGGTCAACACCCTCTACCATCATGTAATTTCCGAAATATCAATGGCTTATATTTTTCAAGATTAATTTCTCAAATCAGCATATTACCAATATTTGTTTCGATAAATGTGATACAAACAATTTTATATTAATCCTTGGATCTGTAAAAATATATTGGTCTTCCCTTTTGTTACAATAGTTGTGAAAAAAAAAAAAGGAGAAAATTGAAAAGCACTCAAATATTAATTGCTTTGATGCATGATCACTCTATCACTGCAAACATGCCAACAATGAAATGGACAGCGAAATGAAAGTGAAAAATGAAAAGCATGGACACACCTAAGTTCCATTATTTTGGTTGATGCTGCCAACAATTGGATTTGAATGGAATGTGTTGGACACAAAATGTTTGGCAATTTATAACGTTTCCTGACATCTTCGTAAAGAGGGCAACACCCTTCACCATAATATTTGTTTTGATAAATGTGATACAAACAAATTTATATTAAGCTTTGGCTCTATATAAATATACTGGTCTTCCGTTTTGTTGTTGAATCGGCCTTGCATTTGCTTCAAATCCCTGCGGAGAAATCGACCGAAGAGATTCAATAGAAAGAAAACAAAAACCACGTGTGTATCTACATATTGCCAATTGTATCGGAATCAAGATTCTAGTTTCCAAGGGCTATAATTCTTGAACTGCTTACGCAGTCATCTCAATGGAAGACATTAACTACTTTTCTGTGTGCCTTCTAAGATTCCTTATGCTTTCTGACGTGGAATGAATTGGAAAAACCACATAAAGCCTGTGACTGCGTCATATTATGAGTTTAACAATTCACCAAATGCAATATCATGATTAATCAAGTAGCATTTTACACACATTACGAGAAAACATGTTTCTAAAGAAAAATGTTCCCACAGCACAATCCGAGTTTTATTTTGTTAGAATAGTTGAAAAGAAATGAGAAAATTGGAAAGCACTCAAAAATTAATTATTTCGATGCATAATTACTTTGTCACTCAAATATGCTAACTAAGAAATGGACATTGAAATAAAACTGAAAAATGAAAAGCACTTACATCATGCACGGCATCTCTTAATGCTCTTATCTGCTCTCCTGAGACTGTCCTTACCTACCAATCCAATTTTTGATGTTCATTAGCTGCTGTGAAAGAAATGTGTAGTTAAAATATGTATAGGGAAGAGGGTCTATTTTGAATCTTTAGCACCTTCTTGAGTACTGTCCAAAGAACACCCTCTGTACACGGAGGAACTGTGAGAGAACCAATGTATCTATAGTACTTTCTACTTCCAAACTTTAGATCTCCTGGGGTAACGATCCCCAAATAAACGCCTTCTCCTTCTGTTGTGTTGATATGGTGTAGCAACTAGTGAACAAAGAAAATTTGAGACTGTCAAATTGCAGTCATTCTAAAAGTTTTTAAATGGAAAGATGAATTAGAATTCCATTTCGCAAATAATGGTTGAAACAAGTGTAAGAAACTCCGGAATCTCTTGAATTATGCAAAGAGCTATATGTAGCAACTTACAGGTAACAACAATCATTTTTGCACATTAATCTACTGACATACCTCCTAGATCGTCCCTAATAGAACACACTTATTTTGCAGCAGAGCTTACCTGTAGTCATCTTTCAAATGCACACTTGATTTGCAAAACTAGCAACAAAAGAAAATCTCTACATTCATAACTAATTCTGGTTAAATTGAGGTGTCCCTTCTGCAATTCAGTTACAAGTACAATTTTTTTTATATATATAAAAAGCCAGTCTACTAAATTGAGTTGTGGGTATAAGATAGAGACAATTTTCTTTTAGTTCAACATCACACAGTTCTCATGCTTTGGAAGAGTTCTCCTCCAAATAACAATTAAACATGGCAAATCCATCCATAAAGAGTCAAAGGATCAACATTACACAGTTGTTTTTTTCAAAAGTACGGAAATTCATAACCCTTTTCTCTTTTTTTGAGATTCATTTTAAAAGCCCTCGAATGCAAAAATTATCACTGTGTTAAACATATCGATCCCGATGGTATATTGTTAGTGCTAAACTTGTTGATATCAATGATATATTGCTTAAAAAAAAATTTTGCGAAGTAGGGGGAAAGGGAAAAAAAAAAAATAACACTTGAAATCACCTGTGCAAGGAAAGGGTCAGGGCGACCAAGTTTATATAGAATTCCAACCACAGCTATGTCTCCACGAAAGTTTTTATGAACAATATGCAGCTCCATATTGTACCTAAATGCTCAACATATAACCAGACAAGTTAGAGATGTATGTCCAACAAATTAATTTATCAATGCTAATAATTTTTGTCTATGCCAACCTTTTCCCATTCACGGTGTGTTCAGAAGGTGAATGCCAGTGACATTGCAGCAATTTGTATTCTGTACCATTTGTAATAATCTTTCCTGCATCTCCTTTCCACTCCACCTTGTAAAACCACCAAGAACAGTAACAATGTAACATCACCAGACAAACTTGAAATATTAACCAAGGCTCAATAATTAAAAAGGAAATAAAGAACATGAGAATCATACATAGACAGCTTACTTGAATGTCATGTCCCCTGTTTCTTACTACGGCTGGAGCTGGTTTATAGCCTCGTTCCAATTTCCCTAAACTAGGGAAGATATGCACCCTCTGATCAAGAAGATCAATAGGAGACTGCAATCTTCCTTTGTCACAAGTTTGCCAGTGAGAATCAAGGTGGCCCCAGTTCTTTGGTCCCTTTTCAGTTCCCTCTTCATAGGTGAATGGACTCTCATCTGTGTTTTCCACAACACGTTAATGTCAATGCAGTTCAAACAATCAGAGGATTTGAAATCACTGGATTGATCTTCTGAATAGAGGGCTGTGTTTAGATATTTCTAAAATTATGTTTAGTCCCATGAACACAAATAATCGAATACGGTAAATAATACAAATCATCAAATGCAATGTAGATTGAGGGAGTAATCAGCGCTTTTTCTTGTCAAGTGTGTGTAGGGCACCTATTGTCCTTGTACATAAACCAATAATAAATGTATAAACTGATGAATATATTTATGTAGGATAAAGTGATGCAAAATTCAACCTTTGAATCAAGTCTTAGTAAAGATATTTATGTAGAAATTTTCACAAATTAAATAGGGTGCCTTTTTCATAATTCTTTTTCTGTATAAACTATTCACAACGTACCTTCGTAGATTCTTTTTAAAAATTTAATTTCAAAATAAACTAGTAATCAATTTTACATGGATACTAATCTGATTCATACGGACCTTGCTTGAGTTGCGGACATTTTAGCACTATTTCATGTTAATTTTTCATCCAAGAAAACTTTGAACATTTTCATGGCATGCAATTATATAACTTAAGAACTACCAATTATAAGCGTGTCCAGCATATAAAATTGCAAAGATTCACCGACGTCTGATCCTTGATTTTTTCAGGTTATGTGTTGTGGAAGAAGTTTTTTTGGGTAGAGACTAGGAGTTGGGAGGGTGTTAGAATCAGCATAAAAACTTTTAATTTTATGAAATGTGTTTTGTCAAAATTCCTTAATTTGTTTCTGTCTTTAAAGAATCAATTTTTGAGAATCTATCCATTCTTTTGGTTACATCACATGTTGCACTGAATTAACAAACAGGTAGGCACGTTTAATTTATCTGTAAAGGTTTAAGCTACAATGCTAATCCAATATAGTGTTAACGAAATTTGATGAATTCCCGGCAAATTTAGATAGAGAATAGGATCAAATTTCAAGAAAATAATAACAAATTGACAAAAACAATAATGAATTGCAATACAATTTAGAAGCACAGGTCATATTGTAAAATTTCATCATGCATGGCATTTTGTCGAATCCATTAATTTTTAAATTCTTCACAAAACAAAGATATAGCAGTAGTACTAATGTATTCAAGTCTATATGCATGTGTGTGATCTATAAATACAAGGAAGAAGAAGAAGATAAATAGAAAATAGATCATACCACTTTTAGAATCATGATCATTTTCACAGGTAATCAGAAGAAGATGGCATGAAAGACAGAAAAAAGTGAAGAGAAAAGACATGAAATTCTGCTGAATAGCCATGATGGGAATAGGTTATAATTTGTGTTCGTTTATATTTTGGTTAGTTTGTGGTTTATCCCACCACCCCAGAACCAAAATATGATTTGCAGAAGAAGGAAGAAAAAGAAGAGTCATTAAAGAAAGACAGCAGGATTGAGAAACACAAAAGTTGTCATATAAAAATGTTGCATATTTATAGGAGAATTTAGAACCAGAGGACCACTTGGTTGGCGTCATTTTGTACAAGAAAGGAAGTCAAAAAGAGTCTTTCAACGGTCATGTCTTTCGGTTCGATTATCAAATTTAAGACAACCAAAAAATGAGTGTAAATACATATATTCAACTACTTCTATGTTTCTGTTTGTTTTCTTGATACCTTATCTTTTGGAAGAATGGTTACGTAATGAATCAGCCGAACGTTTGCTGTAATCCTTTAAGAATGACCAATCTTGGACTGGTAAGAGATATTTTCCTCAGAAAAAAGATTTTGTTGTTTATTTTTGGGGTTGGAGGGGAGGGTGTGGGGGGTGTGAAGGAAGCACTGAATTAGAGATTCTTTCTCAAAGAAGATAAATGAAGGACAAAATAAGAATGGAAAAGAATTACTCCTATGCATGATCGAACTACAGAACTTGGCATGCTAAGAGATATGTCCCTAGAGGAGGAGCAAGGAGGAAGGGGGAAGAACAGGGGAGAGAAGAGAAGAAGAAAATGAAAATAGAGGCAAGTTATCAAGGGAAATAACGCAGAGTAAAATGAAAATGTAAGGAGAGAATTGCCCCCATGCAGGATCGAACTACAGACCTTCAGTTTACAAGACTGACGCTCTACCACTGAGCTATAGGGGCGACCGATGACTAATATCATCGAATAACCAAATCAAATTCTAGAATATTATGGCATAAAAATGATCAAAGGAAGTAATTTTTAGAAGGAACACGAGTGAAAAGTTCTGGGACAAAACTAATAACAGAATCGTCAAACCGGCCAACATATTTTAGTTAAAGGATTAACAAGAATTTGCAATACTAGAATCCTTAGGAAATCCAAAAATACCGTTTGTTCTTTTCCGTTCACGGTTAATTTTGTATATTACACTTATGTGATAAATTTAGCTTTGTACCATAAAAACATTATGAATAAAGGCGATTTTATGAAGTATTTGTTCGAAAATAATGTCTAAGGAATCTTCTTCTTCTTCTTCTCTTTGTTCCCCTTTTTTGGTTCATGATCACTTTGGGATCAATTTCGTGTCTGATTTAACATTGACAAACCTAATGTTGGACACATCGAGGAGAATTATGAAAATTTCCAACATTCATGACATCCTAATTAGAGAACATCTTTTAAGAAGGTAAACTGTTCTTTTTTATTTATAAATTTTTAATTTCCTCTTAATTAATTACAAGCTTTATATTACAATCAATATATGTTGTTTGAATTAGACAGCATGTCGAATCTAGAAATAAAAATTATTTAGATACATGTATAAAAATTAGAGTTTATGATTGCTCAATTATTAATCATAACTAGATTTTACCCGTACAATGCATGGGTGATTTTTATAATTAATGGAAGATAATTTTTATAAATGACGTTGATAATTATAAAAATTATAACATCACATTGTATAATGGTTTATTTAAGAAGAACATTGCTTATTAACTTATACTGCTAAAATTTAATATGTGGAAAAAAAAATCTCCACAAAAATAATTAAGATAAATTCAAATGTATAAACCCTTGAATAAGAAAAAAGGCAATCAAAATTTATCACACAATGATTTCAGGTGAATAGGAGCAACTTTAAGAATTAGGATTTGTATTATTTAACAATTAGTAAAATTCTAAATTCCATGGTTAAAATTGTAATAATTACACATTGGATAGGGTACTATAATGAATGAAAGATATATAATGAATAAAAAATGCATAAAAATTCTTGACTTGAGGAATTATTAAGTAATCTATAGAGATGTCATTGTAAAGGCAATATCAAATAGGGATTATAAATATAGGATATGAATAAGTTTACTAATATGTATTTTTTCTTAAAATTTAAAAAAATGATAAAGTTAATAAATTAAAAACGTAAGAAGATAAATTAGGAAGAAGACACAAATCTGCTCTACATGGATGCTATATATATATATATATATAATTGATTGGGTATGGCAAGAGAGAATGGAGAGAAAGATAAAAAACTATAGAAGGAGAAAACAAGAGCGAGAAAAACTTAAAAAGAAAAAAGAGAGAAAAAACAACTACAAATACTCTAATAAAATATTGGAAACTTGGACAGGTTACTCAATTCAATTCAACTCTTAAACTTTTTTTGTTTTTTTCTTTTCCTTTTCCATTTTATTAGTCTTTGTTACCTTGTTAGGGTCAAAGGTTAAAGTTACCAACTCATGATGCCCTTATACAGTGGTATTACAGAAAAATATCGGGGTCAATTTAGAATTTATCAAAAATGACCAAATCTTGAGAACCCTATCAAATACAGGAAGGAACGGCCCCTCTTTTTCACTGCCCCTCTTCTTCTCTCTTCTTGAAGCTAAGATTACGAACAATCCACCAAGAAGAAGAAGAAAAGGAAAGCGGAGAATCATCATTCAAAATCAGTATATTTATTATTAATTTAATTCAATCCTAAAAGAAAAAGTCGGAATGGCGAACTACGATTTGACACCAAGAATTGCTCCCAATCTGGACAGGCATTTGGTTTTTCCATTGCTTGAGTTCTTGCAAGAGAGGCAGGTTTACCCTGATGAAGATATCTTGAGGGCCAAGCTAGAGTTGCTTAACCAGACCAATATGGTTGATTACGCCATGGATATTTACAGGGCCCTTCATCATACCGAAGATGTGCCTCAAGGTATACATTTAAATGGCTTAAATTTACAATTTTTTTTGATGGTTTATGATGTGGGTTTTGTGTGTTTATGTGTTTCGTTTTTTCCTTCTTTTTTTTTTT